>JAILXH010214463.1:19121-33708 GCA_023558415.1 Piaractus mesopotamicus
CGTTGTTTCGCTCAGTAACTGTTTGTAGATGTATGTAGAGCTCTCTACTTTCTTCCTCTACCAGACCACCTGTTTACATCTGTATCTCCCCCAGGGTTTGTCACTGAACTACATCAAACCGTTGTCCACTGTAAATAACTTCTTGTCTCCATCCATACTTTACTCAAGCGATCCTTCAAAAGGTAATTTTGAGCTTTAACCTGTTTAAAAAAGGGCCAAAACCTGCTTATTATTGAATTACAATAATTTCTATTTTTTCCCCTCCTATAGATGGTAAACCTGGTGGATCAGAGCGTCATTCGAGTAGGGGAGGAGGAGGAAAGAAAGGAGGGAAGAAGGATTGGAAAAGTCGTTTACAACAGGTCAATTATGTTATGTATATGCTAGCTCTGACTTGTTTATTTCAGCAGGTCATTATAGTTTAACAATACTGTGAGTTCCCTCACCTGTTGAATTCTTTTCATGTCAGGGTGACGTGCCGTGGGATGACAAAGATTTCCGCTATATGGCGATCACATTGGGAGGTGTTGCATCTGTCCTGCTCTACTTATACCTCCGTGATCCAGGCAAAGAAATCACATGGAAAGATTTCGTCCATCGCTACCTGGGCAGAGGACTAGTGAGAACAATATCCATCATTTATTAGAAGAATGCTTTTCATGTATTGTTAACTGTTCCAGTTGTAATGTGACATGAGATGTTTATATATTTAAAAGTGTATTTGAACTGTTTGTTATGGTTCTGCTACTTTTAATAAACAGCGTTCTTTATTTAATTCTTTCCTGCAGGTTGACCGTTTGGAAGTTGTGAACAAGCAGTTTGTCAGGGTCATTCTTGTTCCAGGTGCAGACACTAAAGATGGAGTAAGTTAAATAGGTGCTCTGATAAGTGGTACATTGCTTATGGAATTATGTAAGCTCTTTCTTGATTTGTAGTAAGTTAATTGGTGAAAGTCTCTAAGAAGACTTTTTTTATATACATTTAAGCTTACTTACCTCAGATGCATGAGCAGGACTAGATCTCAGTTGTTTTTTTCTACGCATTATACATGGTAGTAAATGAAGAGTTTAATTTCACAGTGCTGTATATCCATTTTTAACAGCATTGCTTGTAATGTGTGTTTGAAAAAAAAAAAACAGCATATAGTGAGACATTTATTTCTCTAATAAAGGTGGTATTAATCATAATATAGCATTGAAATTTCTTGTATGTGTAAAGCTCACTTACCACAACCTATATCATGGAAAAAAAAGAAAATTCTCATAACCATTCAAATGATTTAGTGAGTATAGTTAAGTGTGTCCTAGATTAAGAAAATAGTTTCATATCAAATAGATTTTCTCATAGTAATGTTTTATTTCCCCATCAGAGCTATGTTTGGTTTAACATTGGCAGTGTTGACACATTTGAGAGGAATCTGGAGGCTGCCCACTATGAGCTCGGTCTTGAGCCGTCCCACAGAGCGGCAGTAGTGTACAGCTCAGAGAGTGACGGGTAAGAGTCTGCTCAGGAGACCTTCTCTGCCCTCTATGGGTCACACACTGAACTGATTATCTGCAATCTGAATTAACTTGAAAGAGCCTTCTGTGTGTATAACTTGCTTTTGACTGATTATCTGCATTTGTGTTGTATGACTGAGGTTAATGACTGTGATACCAACATGCGTAGAACTGAGATCAGAAAAAGCTGAAATTATATTGATATTTATTTTCTTTGTTCCAGATCTTTTTTTATGAGCATCATTCCCACCTTGTTGCTGATTGGTTTTTTGCTCTTCACACTACGACGAGGGCCAATGGGTGGAGGTGTAGGGGGAGGAAGAGGGCCTTTCAGCATGAGTGAATCCACTGCAAAGATGATGAAGGACAACATAGATGTGAAGTTTAAAGATGTGGCTGGGTGTGAGGAGGCAAAACTGGAGATCCTAGAGTTTGTCAACTTTCTGAAGAACCCACAGCAGTACCAGGACCTCGGTGCTAAGATCCCAAAGGTAAATCAGTGGATGAGGCCAAACTGGTACTGTGAGTAACATTGTAGGTGTTAAACAGGGTGTTTGTGTTCTACAACACGTTCTGTTATCTTGGAAGAGTATTATTTACTAATTGTTAAGCTCTGTGTATTTTAAGGGTGCTGTGCTGTCAGGTCCCCCCGGAACAGGGAAGACTCTGCTGGCCAAAGCTACTGCTGGAGAAGCAAACGTTCCCTTCATTACTGTCAATGGTTCAGAGTTCCTGGAGATGTTTGTGGGAGTTGGACCAGCGAGGGTGAGCTAAAGACTGTTTTTGTGTGTATCAGAGGGAGAAAAGGAGAGAAGATGAATGACTTACACTACCTGTCAAATGTTTGGATTCATTTAACATTTTTGTGTAATTTTATATACAGTAATAACTTGCATAATATAGATTTTAAATATTATAAATACAGTTATTTTTACATCATAATATTTTGTGTATTTTTATATTTTGTGGTCAATAGGGATTTATTTAATGATAAATCATTTCCTGTCCTCTGTTTAGTCATTTTTGCAAGATTTTCTTTTGATCATAAACCTTTGAAAAACAAGGCACTCTTAAAAATAATTTTATCACTGCATTGTTGATGGTATATATATTTTATGTCATTTCAGAATCATCTCCAACTCTGCTGTTATTCTTGATCCGTCTAAAATGTCTTTTAATATATTCTTTAAAGCTTCCTTCTAATTGTTTGAAACCAGTGAAGTTGCACAGGACATATTACAATATTTCTGTATAACAATCTTTTTTTTCTTTACAATCTTTTTTATTTACTGTACTTCAGCAGAAATTCCCAGCTACAGTGCTCACCACGTCACTTAATTGTATTTATGGAACTTCTTTGAAGAGAAAAAATGGCTAAGCTGACCTGTTAATTCACTTTTCTTCAGGTGAGGGACATGTTTGCTATGGCCAGGAAGAATGCTCCCTGCATTCTTTTCATTGATGAGATTGATGCAGTTGGCAGAAAGAGAGGTGGAGGGAACTTTGGGGGTCAGAGTGAGCAGGAGAACACTCTCAACCAGCTGCTTGTGGAAATGGATGGTATGTGTAAAGCTGCAGGAGATGAGCAATAAAGACCTGATCTCAGTGTGTTACTCTAGTTATGAGAACAGTTGTTTGTGTAACTCTGAAATCAGTCACATTTCTGAAATGTATCTGATTTAGTTGGTTGAGCTCATGTCCAAATATTTGTTCATTTTAGAATTGTCCTTGTGCTTATGTTACTTCAAGTCCTTGGTTGTTTCAGTCACCTTTACATACTAGCTTTTTGGGGGACCCACAGGTTTCAACACTAGTACAAATGTTGTGGTCTTGGCTGGCACTAACAGACCTGACGTCCTGGATCCTGCTCTGATGCGACCTGGAAGATTTGACCGACAGATTTACATCGGTTTGAAGCTCTTCTTACAGCTGTTTTAACGTAGCTGTGTTTTTCTGTTATATGCCATAATCAACATTCATATTTAATTGATGTCCAGGTACATTTACTTATGTTATTTGTGTAAATTTTGCAGGTCCTCCTGATATAAAAGGCAGAGCTTCCATCTTCAAGGTTCACTTGAGGCCTCTTAAGCTGGACCCTGGTCTGGACCGAGATGCCATCGCTAGGAGAATGGCTGCTTCTACTCCTGGTTTCACAGGTGAGGGAGAGATTTGGGCCAACGTGTACTAAATGTCTTGAAGTATGAATGGTGATGTGTCTAGTTGACACTTATTGATTGGGATCAAATTCTGATTCTGGATTAACATTTTTACTTTGAGTCTCATATATCATGAGAATCAGGACCTAACAGCATGAGAATGTACTTCAAAAATGTACTGCTTATATTGAGCATGTTTAAACTCTGTCTGTTGACTAAAGTTCAAATATAGTGAAAAAAAAAAAAAATTCATCTGCACCATCATTTGTCAACCATTAAAGATAAATGTTACTGTTCTCAAAGTTACAGGAGGATGTTTTATTTTAAAATTGCAGTCTGAAGGCATCACAAGTCAGTTGCAGTCATTTTCTGACATCGCATTTCTCATCATGATTGTTACGAAAACAGCTTTTTAAAATTCTCATTAAAGAATGCTGTTTTTGAAAATGAGTACAAATTAAAAGAAGCCTGTATGCCAGGGACATTTTGTATTCATTCTGCTTTTTACTAAGGATTCTTAATACTTAGAGCGGACTTGTCTGTGTGTTAATGATGGAATAAGTAGATAACGACTGAGGTGCTTACTGCGCGTCTCTGTTATTGCCCCTTAGGAGCTGACATTGCAAATGTGTGTAATGAAGCAGCACTCATTGCTGCCAGGCATCTCAGTGAGGCTGTAAATGCCAAACACTTTGAACAGGCTATTGACAGAGTGATCGGAGGTGAGTCTTGAAATCAATTCCCTTTTTCACACCTTGAGTTTTAATTTTATTGTTTAGAGACAAGAACTCTTGCAAATTCCATATTAGTCTAATGAACTAGAACATATATCAGTTAATTCCTGTGTGAAATCTGTATGGAATGTGTTTGTCCACTATATTTGCACAGGGCTGGAGAAGAAGACGCAGGTCTTGCAGCCCACTGAGAAGAAAACAGTGGCATACCATGAGGCTGGTCATGCTATAGTGGGTTGGTTCCTTGAGCATGCTGACCCACTACTCAAGGTATTTGAGGAAATGCTTTGACATGTTTTAAATGTATAATTATATAAGTTTCAAAACAGCAAAAATGGTTCTTGGAATCTGATTTTGGAAGTGCACTTAGAGCAAAACAGAGTTTAATGAGTTCTGTGGTAAAGCTATCTGCAGCAACACTTTTAACTCCTCCACATATTGATGTCCTTCTGTATCTCAGGTGTCGATTATTCCACGTGGGAAGGGTTTAGGCTATGCCCAGTACCTCCCCAAAGAACAGTACTTGTATACACGGGAGCAACTGTTTGACAGGATGTGTATGATGCTGGGTGGTCGTGTGGCTGAGCAGGTCTTCTTTGGCAGAATCACCACTGGAGCTCAGGATGACCTGAAGAAGGTCACCCAGTCAGCCTATGCACAGGTATAGACAGAGGCTGGTCCCCAAACTCCAGCATGGACACACATATATCTATCCTTTTCTCTTTGTTCATTTCTCCCTCTTTGCGTCTGTCTCTCATTCTTTATGTCCTATAGATAGTGCAGTTTGGGATGAGTGAAAAGGTGGGGCAGGTGTCGTTTGATCTGCCACGGCAGGGTGAGATGGTCTTGGAGAAGCCCTACAGTGAGGCCACAGCAGAGCTGATTGATGAAGAGGTCAGAGAGTTGGTGGACAAAGCTTACCAAAGAACTCTGAAACTCATCACGGAGAAATGTGACCTAGTTGAGATGGTAAGATTTTAGGAGACTTTTTGACTTTTTGGAGTATTTTGTCACGCCTGTCTTGAACAGGTGATCGAGTGATTTTGGGTGTTCTGTGTGCATGTAGGTAGGAAGGCGTCTCCTGGAAAAGGAGGTCCTGGACAAAGCAGACATGTTGGAGCTGCTCGGTCCCAGGCCATTTGAGGAGAAATCTACCTACGAGGAGTTTGTGGAGGGCACAGGCAGCTTTGAGGAGGACACAAGCCTACCAGAGGGGCTAAAAGACTGGAACCAGGAAAAGGGGAAGAACCAGGAGGAGCCGTCAGCCTCACAAGAGAAACAGGCAGCTTAAAGCCCCACATACCTCTCCCTTACCTGGCTCAGGTGTTAATAGTATTGTGCTGGCTTACCTTTTATGTAGGGAAGAGGATTTCTGCATTTCACATTTACCAAAAATGTGAACATGGGGTTTATAACAATATTTGCCTTAACCAGCACTGGTGGCATAGATTATGCCTAGTAAACCACAAAACCTGGTACTGAAGTCTGTATACCATTTTACATTTCAGTTTAGATACACAGCCTTAGTGTTATTTAATATCAAGAGTTTTAAGAGTTACATTATGGACCGAATTATTTACATTATGGATTTTCTTCTCCTCTTTATGAAAGGGGACGAGATGGTGCTGTATATTTGTATAAACTGGGTATTGTGAAAATGTTGTTTTGACAAATTTATATTTCACAGACATTGTGCTTATTTAATTAAATGAGTTTATTTTCCAAAAACAAACATTAGTTCAGGTGTTTTAATGCTGAGCACTATCATGAATTGTGTTGCATATACCTGTCTATTTAGCTATCTAGCTATCTGTCTAGCTATCTATTAGGATGTGGCCAACGGAAAGTATTTAGCACAATGTCCACAAGCGCAGGGCAACAGTTTCATTGACAAAAATTTAATTGTTCCACAGTACCTATTATGCATTATACACTCACAGAGTACTTTATTAGGAACACCTTTATACCTACACATTCATTAAACTATATAATCAGCCAATCATGCACAAAAGCATGCAGATACACACCAGCAGCTTCAGGCAATTTTCACAACAACCATCAGAATGAGGGGAAAATGGGATTAAGTGATTTTGACTGTCATGATTGTTGGTGTGAGAGTATTTTGAGTATTTCTATAGTTGCTGATCTGGGATTTTCACACAAAATAGTCTCTAGAGTTTACTGAGAATGGTGCAATAAAGAAAAAACATCTGGTGAGCTGCAGTTCTGCAGACAGAAATGCCTTGTTGATGGTAGACATTAACTGAGAATGGCCAGACTGTGGTAAGGCTGTGGTAACTCGGATAACCACTCTCTACAATTGCAGTGAGCAGAAAGGCATCCCATAATGCAGAACACGTCAAACTTTGAGGGCTACAACAGCAGAAGACCACACTGGGGTCCACTTCTGTCAGCCAAAAACACAAAGCTGAGGCTGCTGTTGCACAAGTTTACCAAAACTGGCCACCTGAAAACTGGACAAACGTAGCCTGGTCCAATGAATCTCGATTTCTGCTGAAGCACGCAGATGACAGGATCAGAATTTGCCGCCAACATCTTGAGTCCATGGGCTCAACCTGCCTTGTGTCAACAGTTGCAAGCTGGTGGAGGTGGTGTAATGGTGTGGGCAATGTTTTCTTGGCACACCTTGGGCCTGTTATCAGTCATCACTTGAATGCCACAGCCTATGTGAGTATTGTTGCTGACCATGTGCATCTCTTGAAGGCCACAATTTAGCCGCCTTCTAATGGCTACTTCCAGCATGATAATGGGTGTCACAAAGCAAGTCATCTCAAACTGGTTTTATGAACATGCCAATGAGTTCAGTGTTCTTTATTGGCCTTCTTAGTCACCAGATCTGAATCCAATATAACACCTTTGGGATGTGGTAAAAAAGGAAATTCACAGCATGAACCTGAAAAATCTGCAGGAGTTTCATGATGTCATGTCAACACAGACCAGAATCTCGAAGCAATGTTTCCAACATCTTGTGGAATCCATGCCATAAAGAACTGAGGCTGTTTTGAGAGCAAAAGCAGGCCCTACCCAGCAGTACTATAGAGTTCCTAATAATATATGTCCAGAGAGCTAACCTGTGTTAGTGCAAACCTCCTGAGCACAAACGCTCAGGTGCTGCTTAAAAATACTCAAGATGGCCTCAAGTACTGGCTCCTTTCTTAAAGTGACACTCCAGCCAAATTAAAACCGTCACCTTTGCTACACCTCTTGTAAACATGCTTACTTGCCTTCTACAGTGATGCCACAGTTATCCCGAGAGAGAGATTTTCCAGTTTTAGAATTAGGAAAAATCTCTTTCGAAGGTATGAGGAATGTTTGAAAATTTACAAGTACTTTGAGGTGAATACATGAGGGGAGGACTTACGCTTTTTATTATCGTTATTATTAGTTTGTTACTTTTCTTTTCACCTGCTAGCTGAATAAGATGAAGATGTTTATATTCCAGTGCTATTGATATTGCTGGTAATTCTGCACCCCCTTTTCAATGTTGTTGCTACAGGAGCTTTTGGTGTCTTGTACCAAACTATAATTTAAATTTTTCTGTGCAAGTTAAGGCTATGAACCAAGTTCTTCTTTTACACTTCTTTTTAAGTCTGTTACTTCTGCTTACACCCTTTCATGTTCCCCCATTATTTCACAGTAACAACTCCACCATAACTAGTCCTTATAAAATTCTTACCTTCACCATGTGTGCCTCAGTTTGCCATTATGCACTCTAAACCGAGCCATAATGACTTCTCTGTGTCAGCACAAGTAGGGCACAGCCAGAATGATTTATCACAGGCTCACTCTCTAAGCCTCTCTCTGCCTGAAACTGATGCCCTGCTCATCAGGGAGACTCCCATTTTAGATCATGGACGCAGTCTAGATTGCACCAGAATCAGTGTTGTCCAAAATGCTTGGAGATCATGCATAATGAAAATCAGGAAAAACACAATTTGATAAAATCTTAAAACCTCTCTGATCCTTTATAGTTCATTTAAATGTTCCCCTGAAATTCTTTGTACATACAGCAGCAAAAAAGCTTCAATTAGACTGAAGCTGGGAGATTTTCACACTTCAGCTGGCATTGTTAGGCTCACATGCAGGAAACGTTAGCAGGAAACATTTTTTGTTGGAAGACCTCATTTTCCTCTAATAATATAAACGTTATTAGTAAAACAAACTGCCTGTATGCAATGTTTGTCAGCTTTTGTTACAAGATTCATAGTGTCCACCCGTAAATAAAGATGGCTAAACTATGCCTGTTTGTCCTGAAAATAAAGCTTTACCTGAATTTGAATGTGTGCCTCTATTTGTATTACAGCTACTAGATATTGGAGCTTCCATTATCATAAGACACTTTATTTAAATCTTTCTAGTCATGAATCAAAGCGACATGTTCAGTGATAAATCCAGCTAGACATACAAAACAGCATTTATTAAAAGCTTTCTAATGTGTACATTAGAAAAGGCTTTCTAAAGTAATAATGTAAGTAATAAGGTACCATATATCAAAAGAAAATCAAAAAAGAGTAACAACCACCCACACCATCGTTTAGGTGCTTTATTTCTTTGTCATTGTTTTATTCATTTTGATTTGTTTGACTGTTTTTACCACTCTGCCTTTATGTTTCTTCATGTATCATGTGTCATACCCTGTTTTAAACATGCTTATTGTAATTTAACCCTGTAATAACCTGTAACTGCATCATTATGACCGTGCAGTTTTAGAAATGTTTAAAGTTTTCATACAAATGAATGGCATGTAGTTCTTATCTTTTTAAGTTAGGAAATCTTCAGAACACCAGTCACATACCCAGAGGGCTTTCATTGGAATCAGTGGATGGAAAAATAATTATTTCTGACACATCAGAGTTTTTCCACCAGGCCATATCACTGATGGAGTAAACTGCTCAGCACACACTCAAAACTTAATTATTTTTCCCTCCGTTCCTTTTTTCCTTCATTGTTTGTTTCACTTTGTTTTAGAATGTAATTTTCCACCTGGGAGCTAGTCTATATGCATTTTTACACAGGTAAGCTTTATTCATATGCCACTGTTTACAGCACACTGTTACAATGCAGTGTGTTCGTGTACAGTATTGTGCAAAAGTCAGAGACCACCCTTCATTTATTTCATTTCTAGTCAAATGACTATTATGTACAGGCTATTCATTTTTCAGGAGACATTTCTGAGGATTCAACAAATAATTAAAAGATGTAAAGAAAACAAAAGCCCCTAACAACCGAGCAAGACCTGGCAGACCACCAAAACTGTCCCCATCAGATAAACAGGACTTAAAGCTTTCATCTTTGAGAGAGAGGAGAAAATCTAACTCCAGTTTTGCTTCAGATCTAAAAAAAAAATATATATACAGGTGTTTCTGTCCATCCTTCCACTGTGAGAAGACAACTCAACACTGAGTCTGAAAGGATGTGCAGCTGTCAAGGCTCTGTTACTGAGAAAACATTTGCAAATCAAACAAAGAAGTTGCTGGTGTTCTCAGAACAGTGGACTGACCACCTCAGAGTCCAGACCTCAACATCACTAAACGTGTTTAGGATTATTTGGATTGTAAGAAGCAGAAAATGCAACCAACTTATAAGACTGAACTTTGGAGGTGTGGAAAAACATCCTTGCAAATTTCTTTTAAAAACTGAAGGCAAGATTCCTGAAAAAAATGGAAACTGTAATAAAGGCTAAGAGTGGACAGAAAAATGAAACATGATAACTGTTGAGGGTTCTATGTAATTTTATGTCAAATGTTCTGATTTGTCTGAAAAAAAATGAACAAATGTACTTAAAGGCCATTTTAATATGAAATTAAATAACTGAAGGGTGGATTTGCACAGCACTGTAGGCCACTCACAGGCTGTTAAAATGGAATTCTTCCCACCTTAAAACAGATTGTAATGTATTTTGAGGCTTTGCATCAGTTCTTAACAGCTCCTTAGATCGGTTCCTCTCCAGAATCAAGAATGACTCTGAGCAATGCTTCATGAGATCATGCTTTGAGTTCTTCATATAGATATGCTGAAAAGACCATATGAACTGCATCACTGATTCACCTCCCTCTGAGTGCTGGTTAGAGGAGGGATTTTGCATGTCTAGACGAGCCCACTCTTCATTCAACCTTTTGAGGTTTCTTTATTTGCCCCATTTAGGCAAGAAAAATCACATATCTTCATCAGGGGTCTCTGTGTCCTTTCAGAGAACCCTCATCACTTCCTTGGGAAGGAACCTTCATGCTGCAGTCAAGGACTTCTGTCCTCTCTGAGCCCATTGAGCTGCCTGTGGCTCAGGGCTGCTGGGATTGGGAGCGTTCTATCTTCAACAAAGGCTCTGTGTTCTCTGAGTCGCTGTGATGTTTCCGGTCCCTGGATTGCTGCTCCCCTTTGCCGCCTCGGGTCCAGGAAGGTGATCGGACATAACCGCCATGAGGAAAGCGTGGCAATGGAGGCTGCTGCTGATCTGAGGGGTGTCAGGATGACAAGGTTAAACGTGCAAACACTTTTGTTTCCATTTTTTGTGGCTTTATCTCAGAGCTGGTTTACTCTGACCTTTAAAATGTTACCTGTGGTTTATACACGCTTCCTATGCTGGCCTCTGTTTTCTCTGTGGGGGACGATGTTAGTTTCTCAGTGTTTAAGTCACTTTATAAAAGAACAAAAAAGGTTGCCTGGTCACTTGAGGCTAAAGGTCAGGATAGATAGATTCAAGGCCATGCTGTAACTTAAGCTGAGCAATTGAAGCTAAACTAATCTTAAAAGATCAGGAAGAGAAAGGCAGAGAAAGGCCAGTGCCTCTGACAGTGTTGTGAAATGAAATATTCAAGAGGTACACATTTGTGCACTTCAGCTCAGCTCTCTATCAAATAATCATGCACTTGCAGAGGGGAAATTCGGAAGATCTGTGGGAAGAAATAAGCTGAATAAGAAGACTAGCTATACAAATTCCCTTTTCTTATCCAAGTGTCAGTTGGTTCACAGCAGCTAAAATCACACTTTGTGGGTTTTTTTGAGAAAGAGTTCGCATTTGCAGTGTCCAAATGCACCAGTTGCCAAGCACCAATAACCATTTGTGTTGGTCACACAAATTGAAAAGTTAAAGGTTATCAGACTTCCAAAAAAAAGTCACATGGGTTGGGCTCCTGAGCGGTGCAGCTGTTTAAGTGATGCCACAGCCATCCATGGCTGGAAGTCCAAGACAGCTTAACTGGTCTTGCTCTCTTTGGGTGGGTAGGATGGTTCCCCCTCTCCCCCATCACGCAGCGCGATACTAACATGATGCTAGCTCAACTAATGTAACAGAATTGGCAGTGGCAGTGTGTTAGCCTTCATCCTCCCGCAGTCACACAAAACTTGGTTGCATGCCTAGTAGCACTGTGTGACTTGGAGAAAAAAAATGCCATATGGGTTTTTCAGGATTTAACAAATTAACAAATACAGAATTCCCCTTTTTAGCTCCTTAAACCATAAGGGTCTTACAACTACATAACTTACATATTAGTATCATAGTAGTTACTGAATAATTTGTTCATCAGTGCTCTATAATAAGTCTAACAATTAATAACTGGTAATATGCCTAATGATTATGGAGTTTCAAAGATGGCAGTATAGAAGTAAAAAGAGACACACTTGATGCGCATTCATTGTGGTTCTCTTCATCTGAATCAGCAAACACTTCTCCCAGCTCCTGATCAGACATGTCTGTGAGCTCCGTCAGGTCCAGAAGATCAAAGTGCACCTCCAGAGAGGACACACTGCTCAGTGGCTCTGAGGAAGCATAGAACATAGTAGCAAGAAAGCATTACTAGTAAAGGTAAGGATCACTGACATTAATCACACAACAGTATAGAGAAGCTAGTACTCAATGTGGTTCAGCTTAGTTTGACTTTACATCGCCCCTGTGATCAAGGTGACAGTTCTGCTGATAAAACAGTTTAGGGACAAGGCTGTATTAGCAATTAGCTGTTCACCTCATATAACACAATGGAAACAAAACTCCCACTGTACCAGCCTTGCCATCACACATGTGATGAATGGAAAAGATAGGAAATGCTCACACTAGCTTACAACCACAGTACACTGGTAGAAATGCCTACTTTGTACTTCCACTCATTGGACACTTATAAGCTATAAGCTGCCTTTTAGAGCCACTATATAGATGTACAATTACAGACTGTAGTCCATCTGTTGTCACGCACGATTTGTTAGCCACCCTCTACCCCAGGGGTTCCTAGTTCCAGTGCTGGTGACCCCACACTATGCACATTTTGTGCTTTGTCTCATCTAGCACACCTGATTCAACTCATCAACTGATTAACTGATTATCTCCTTGCAGGCTAGGTCAGATGTGCAGAGTAGGGGAAAAGGGAAACAAAGTGCATGGGGGTCACTAGAACTGGGATTAGGAACCCCTGCTCTACCCCAATCACTACTAATGAGTTTCTGTTGAGAATGGTCCACCACCTCCAGGTCCACCCCTTGAATCCACTTTCTGGTTCTGGATTTTGTAATCGCTGGTAGGTGTGACACTTAGTGGACAACCAGCTACATCAACAGTTCAATCAACTACCAGTGAATACAAAATCCAGGACTGGAAACTGGATTGAAGGTCCAGAGTTGAAGATGCATGGATACATGGCAACAGAGGGGCAACAGCAGGGGTGTGCAATCTTATCTGCAAAGGTCCAGTTTGTCTGCAGATTTTCATTCCAAAGAAGTAAGAGCACAGTTTAAACAGTTTAATTAGTTGATCTCAGTCTTCAAACAACTGATAAAGTGTGCTCCTGCTTGTTTGGAATGAAAATGGGCATTTTGCAGGTAAGACTGGACAATACTAGGCTTCAGTCTCTAACTGTACACCAGTACAGTAAGAGGTAAGCATTTCAAATATAGTGGCCAGTCTCTAACTGTACACTGGTACAGCAAGAGGTAAGCGTTTCTAATATAGTGGCCAGTGAGTGTATATCTGTTTGACTCTACCTAATCACAATTCCCAACTTACGGCGTCTCTCTGCAATCAGCACCTGGCTGCAGTGGTGCCCAGGGGTTCCAACTTCTCCTGAAGCATTGTGGGATGCCTCGCTAGTGAGACTGGCAGAGCTGGAGGACTTGAGAAGTTTATGAAGGTCTCTGTCTCTGTTTGGCTCTGCAGAAAGAATGCAAAAAGAATGTGAATCCTTACTGGAAGCGTTTATTTATGTCTAAAAGCACAGCCAGCTAAAGCCCTCTACTGAGTCTCTGTCTTTGGTCTGAGAGGTTGCTAGTGGCTGCCAAAATTAAGAAACACGATCGACTCCTGTTTCACAGTGTTGATGCAGTTTGCCGCCCTCTATTGATTTTTTTTAAGGCAGCAACCACAACATACAAGTGTTCTGTTCCATTTTAACCATTACTGCTCTCATGGGAAAAGAGGAACCCTGACGAGTCTTTTATTATCTAAATACTCAACATCTGGAGTCAATATGTGCACTGCATCAGTGGGATGAATATTTTGTCATTGAGTGTGTTATTATGGGTGCTTCTTTTCTCTGCAGTGTGTGGGTCATCCTTCCCCTACCCCACACCTCTCATTACAATAGATTAGCCCCTCACACAGCCCACACACAGATAGAAGATATATAGCAGAGTGAGCCACTACTGATTTTTACACCACTTTACAGATGTGCTGAATTACATGTAAAATGTGTAAAATACAGTGTGCTATATCTGTATCCAAACCAAGCTGATTAAAAGAAATCCCAATTTATCACCTCATGTTATTGTGTTTTTAAATGCAGTGTCAAAGAGCAAAAGCTACAAATATGCACATCACTGAAAATGCTCAAGTTTCACTCTTAAATCATAAGCATGCATGAACACCAGCTGTCCATGCTGGTAGCAGTCTGCCTGCTGGCTTGTTCTACCTATCAGCCCTGTCGGACAAAAAGAAATGAATGTAAAATAACGAACCCTGCTTTGGCAACAGGACTTCCAGTAAATAGATGTTCTGTCTATATAGTGTCTGCACAGCTGTATGCTGACATGTGTTAGTGCAACAAAAAATGCGTCTCTTACCTGCAGTACTAGAGTCTGCCTGAGCCTCCATTCAGCCTACAGCAGCAGCCGGTGCAATGCTGTCTGGCGCTGCAGCCAGAGACGGGGGGATGGGGGGTGGAGGAGAGATGGGGGGGGGGGGGGGCGTAGCCTG
>JAILXH010214468.1:0-15832 GCA_023558415.1 Piaractus mesopotamicus
GGGGTGCTGGAGCTATCCCAGCTCCAGCACAGAAGGCAGGATACACCCTGGACAGGTCACCAGTCCATCACAGGGCAGACAGACAGACATACACATTCACTCACACTCAGGGCAATTTAGCATGTCCAATCAGCCTTACTGCATGTCTTTGGACTGTGGGAGGAAACCCACACAGAGACGGTGAGAACATGCAGCCTCCACACAGAAAGGACCCTGGTCCTTCTTGCTGTGAGCGACAGCGCTACCCACTGCGTCACCGTGCCACCCCTAAAATTATTTACATTTTTCAAAATGTAAATTTTGAAAAAATCTTTTTGAATTCTTTTGAAGTGAAGTTAAAATGAGCTCAAACATTCTGTTCCACATTTTCATCACTGCTGAAACACAGTTTTAGTCTATAGGCGGAACCTTATTTTAGCCACTCCCACTGCACTATAGAGCAGGAAGTGAGACTACATCCCTGTCCCTCATGGCCACATAGTAAACAATTAGATCCCACTATTCTGAAGTAAATGTGTCCCAAAGTCTGAAAAACAATGCGTAACATTAAGAATTGACTACTGAAACACATATTTTCTGCAATTAAGTGAACGTTTTTGTGTTTTATTGAAAAATATTATGATTTTATGTGTGTACAGCTGTTCAAAGCTGTGATGTTATGTACTGGCTAGCATTGCTCAAAATTAGCTAAAATTGTCACTACTAAAACAGTCATGATAGTTATGTTAGAGACAAAATTAAGTGTTCAATAATTTGTTTTAGGAAAAAAACAGCATAGACCAGTATGGCTGGTCAACAGCAAAACCTGTATATGTTGTATTTTGGATGCTGGTGTGCTGGTCAACCAGCATGACCAGGTTGAGTGACCAGCTAAACCAGCACAGGACCAGCATACACCAGCAAGGAATTCATGCTGGTCTGTGCTGTTTTTTTTTTTTTTTTTTCAGCATGGAAAACAGGGGTATAGGATCCTTCAAAGCAAAGTATTTTGGTCTAAAGTCCAGGTCAGTTAAAAGTCCAAAATGTGTTTTGAACTCAGACTTTGAATCAATTTGGTACAAAGAGCTATATAGACTTTTTAATACAGAACATGTCAAAAAAACAACAAGTCATGTTGAAGTTCAACTCATAAACGTGTTTTAGAAATACACTGTCAGAAATGTGTGCAGGTACATTTTTCAATGTAATTGTGACCTTAAAGTTACTGTGCACTTTAAAGTTTTAGGTGGGAAATGTTTTAAAAATGCAAACATAAAATTAGAAAGCCTAGAACCAAGACAGATTCTATGAAGACGATGCGCTTAATAATTACATAATAATAAATAATTGCAATGGAATGTGGTGCAGTTATGTTCCCTAACTAAAGGTACTGATGATGTACCCTTAAGGGTGCCACATCAGGGAAGTGATGGACCCTGAAAGGTACAGTTTTGTAACTTTTTTGACGTGAATTTAGAGATCATTACAAATGCAGTACAAATTTCACCGAATTATATGGAGGTATTTTATTTTTTCTACTACTTACAGTACCATGATAACTTGGTGGCACCACTCCACAGTAAAGGGGGAAAAAGCAGCTACAAATTAGAGCCTAGAAAAAAAGCCACATAGACAGGTTAAACATGAAAACAAGAAGAAACAAGGATTTACAGTATACTGTAATACTCATTGTCTTGTTTACAGTACCAGTGAAAAGTTTAGACATCACAGTGCGGATGGGTTTTTCTTTCTGTTTTTACTGTTTTCCACATTTTAGAATAATAGTGAAGATACCACAATGAAATAATACACAATGAATCTTTATTTATGGAAGATTAAATGAAGACGTGTTAAAGTGCTAAAGGAGCCCGACTTTCGTCTTAATTCTCTCAAGCAGGTGGGAAGTTCTACATATTCCTGAGATCTTCCTGATTGCTGAAATCTACTTGTCAATAGGGAAATTATTTCAGGTAATGAAAAACACATTTTGACAAGTGTGTCTAAACCTTTGACTGGTACTGTAGATCTGATTCATTGTTCAGGTCAGATCTCTCTTTGAGGTAGTTGCGTTCACCTGGATGAGGTCATTTTTGCTTGCAAAATCTGACACCAGCACATTCTCTCCATCTGAAACGCGTGTTAGTGACACACACAGTCTCCCACTGGCCAGGTGGTGAGCGTTAGTGGGCAGCTCTTGGACCAGGAGCTTCCTAGTTAACTTCAGTAAGTTGAAGGACGGATGCATGGAGCCCAGTGTGCCTTTCCGAGCCTCTTTGGAAAGTTCCATCAGATTTTTACAGCACTTTGCTTCACAGTGAAAGATCCATTCATCAGAACATTTTAACTTCCATCTGATTTTGGTGCTTATCTACCCTGTTATTGATTTAACAACACATTCTTAAAACTAGAGGTTCCTAGTTGGTTCTTGGCCTGGATATATAGTTCTAGGAAAACCTTTAATTGGTACAGAACATTTACAGTATGTGGGGGTTCTTTCAACTTTAAAAAAGTTCTCCACAATCACATAATTTATAGAAATGGTTCTTTAGGGAACCAAAAGTGGTCCTTCTCTGATTAAAACAAAAAATCCCTTTTGGAACATTTATTTTTAAGAGTGTAGGGGCCTGAAAGCAGAACTCCATCAAATTTTCTAAATTTCTGCATAGTTCAATCACTGTTGTCTTCTGAGACTATTTTGCCTTATATTGCCCTGCATGTACCTCTCTGCCATGAGTTAAAAAAAAAAAAAAGGGTTTCTCAAAGCTGTCAGAAACCAATGTCTCACCCATCAGGCAGTGTGTTCTTAACTGTTTCATGATACAACTTTCTGTGAGGGAGCTTTCAGAGGTCGATGTGTGGTTCCTAACTGCACCACTGTGAACAATTCAGAAAGTTTCTCTAGAACGCAGCATTTCACACTCTGAATGACCTTAAAATATTAACCATTTAATTATGCAGAAATTTAGAGAAATTGGTGGAATGCCCCTTTTAAATCATTAAATAGCTGAATCAACAATGACTATGAAACAAGAAATAATAGTTTAACAGTGCCCCCATTATGAGGTAAATATACTGGATCTACTGAGTTTGTTGTCTTTAAAATGTCTCTCAAACACCTTTATAATATTTCAAACAACTCTAAGAACTTCTAACTTCAACGTTTAACTGTAGATCTATTAGTCATTAAACTTAAGACTTATTATTCAGTATAAATATAATATGTAACCACACACATTGTCGTGTTTTTTATTATTCTAAAGAAAAAGAATGCCATTACTTACCTGGTGATAGTTGGCATGCTATCATTGCTCCTATCAGTGCTCCCGATGAAGCCCCACAAATCTTTGTTGTCCTTTCAATCAGGTCCCTTGCCCGCTCCAACAGACAGACATACACTCCCAAATAATATATGCTCAGAAAACCACAGCCAGAAAAAGAAATAGTCCACTCTTTATTTGAGTTATGCATGTTTCTTGTGCCTCACACTGAGTCAGGACACCTGAATATCCGAGGCTTTGCTACAAATGAGGTGAAAGGTCACTCCTGTTGACGACGCCTAAAATAACACTTATGCAATAGAGGCACTATATAACTGGTGACTTTGAACTTAACATAATCTTAAAGGGGAATTCTACCAACTTTTCAAAGTTTCTGCGTAATTCAATGGCTGAGAGTGATCGATGTGAAATAGTTAATTGCAGAGAAACTTAACGAATCCAATTTCTTTACAGTGGTGGTGATACGAACCAGGTGTTGCGATGTCTACAACACAAATATAGGCATTTTATTTACTATCCAAAACCACCAGTGAACCCACATATGTTTTCTGAATTTATATACATATATATATGTGTGTGTAACAAAAATGGTGATAGTACCAATACCAAAAATAGTGGTAAATCTGAAAAAATAAGGACTACTTTGCCTTATAACACCCAAGCATGTACCTCTCTCCCTCAAAAAATGTTTTAAAAAATACACTTAAATCAGTAACCTGATCTTAAAACTATCATAAAACAATGTATCAGGCATGAGGCAGCGTATTCCTAACTATTTTATGTAGTAACTTTCTTTGAGGGAGCTTTTAGAGGCATTAAACTCTTCAGATGTCTGGTTCCTATCACCACCACTGTACACAAATCTGACTTGGTTACTTTCTCAAAAATAGAACATTTCACATCAAACTATTCTGAATAAACTGACTATGAATATGAATGACTTTTTTACATGCTAATGATTTAATTATGCAGAAATTGTGTAAAATCAGTGAAATGCTTCTTTGAATATTCAAAACAGATTCATAAAACAAGCCTTTCTGCAATTCAAACTGTATTGCTTCATGAGTTAAATATTTTATACACACCTCACAGAACATTTAAAAAATTACCGGTGAACTCATCGATGTTATTATGTGCAGCGTAATGGAGAAGGGATCACTCACTGTTTGGCTCTTCTCACTGTCATTTTGAACTGTCTTTCTATACAGTTTCTTACCAGTTAATTAGTGCTACCTTGGTAATTCCCTATGGTAGGAAAGGAAAGAAAAGTTGTTCTTTTATCCATTTTATTTAATATATTTATCCATTTTATTTAATAGAAGAAATGTGATGACAGTGCACTCATTTTTGGAAAATGCATAGAAATTCATTGTATGAAATTTTTCCTGAGATGTTCTTGTCCAAGAAAGATGTAAGATGAAAGAAATCTTCCTCTGAGATATTTACATTGTACTGTCTCAAAACCTGTGGAGATAACAAACACTTAATTTAGTAGTTTTATGAGCACTTCAACAAAGATGATCAACGTGAACCGGAAATCACAACACACTCTCCTTCTGTGCTGTAACAGAGAGTATCTCTGAGCTAGGTGGTGGGACGGGGGAGGGGAAACATGATTTTATTGACACACTGTGACACAAAAAAGTAAAACGATTTAGAGGCAGCATTAGAGATGGGATTAAAGATTACAGGAGAACAAGAATTTTGTATTTTAAATGGTACAATATTGTGAATTGTGTTTAATACGATTAAAGAGATGAACTAAGTAAAGTTCTATTTTGATAAAGAGGTAACAAATACATTGTTTGTCATAAAATGTTTGAATATTCATAAATCTGTTTACTTTACTAAGTTTGAGAGTCCTAGACACTCATGCCATGTTTCCCAAAATTTGGAATGTGTCATGATTGTACTGGGAACATTGTCATCAAGAAGAAGAAGTTTGATGGCAACAAAGTTACTAAATCTTAATTACCTTTCTGAAGTCCTGTACAGAAATCTTCCCTGTACGCTCTTTGTCATAGGAGACAAACGTCCGTCTGATGGTCCTCCAGTTGAGCTGGACAGGACCAAACAGCTTGAGCAAGGCATCCACGCCCAGCCTGCTTAGGGGCCCAGCACTCATCTGAGGAAGAGAGACAGAGACATACAGCATGCTGGGTAATGTAGTCAAACTTCTCAAACTACTCACACCTTAAAGATTGCTGTCATTGTCCTTTTCATTCTACCACTGAACCACTGTTTCTGGTAATCCAGTCATCCCTGAAAGTGATCAAGTATGCAGTAATTAAAGGGGAATTCCACCAGTTTCTCAAAATTTCTGCAAAACTCAATTATTAAGGCTACGTTGACATTACTAGGCTGAAGTGGCACAAATCGGATTTTTTGCCTTAATTTGACACAGATCAGATTTTTCAGAGATGTGTTGACACACAAATCTGATCTTTTCAAATCAGATCTGAGCCGCTTTCATATGTGATCCTAGATCAGACACATGTCCCATTTGTGGCCATGTGACCTTGGTGAGAAAGGCCAGATCAGAATTCATGAGGGGTTTTTACTGCTCAGGCTTACATTTAGTGTAAACAGCCAATAAATTCTGCAAAGAATCTGACCCTTTTTGCCTTCATCTTGCTCTAATAATGCATAGAAGGCTTGTTCTGCTGGTTAATTTGTTTGTTGTTCATGACTCATGTGGTTCATTCATGTGACGTTATTGATTAGGATGTGCGCATCCAGACTGTTTCAGGACACAGATTTTTTCACTCTAATGACAGATTTGAGTCACTTACCTAAACAAAAATGAACCGCAAAGTTAGAAAGATCAGATCTGAGCAAAACACCATAACTGAGCAATGAGGCTTGAAATGTGAATGTAGCCTAAGATGTAAACAAAGTCATTCAGAGTGGTTTGATGTCAAATGCCCCATTCTAGAGAAACTTACAGTCAGAATGGTTCACAGCCATCTTTTACATCATCAACACTACATATAATAACACAGAAGACAAGTGTAGGTTCACTGGTCATTTTGCATAGTCAATAAAATGGCTATATTGTGACCCCTGGTTCCCATTACCACCACTGTAAATAAACCAAAGTCAGTAAATTTCTCTACAGTGAACCATTTCACATCAAACCTGAATGATATTGTGTCAAAGCTTGAACTATGCAGACATTTTGAAAAATCATTGCCCTTTATGAGTGTTGTGTACTGGTAGTCTAAACTACTACACAGTATCTTTTATAACATATGAGAGCCAAGTAAATTCAGTCATGTGAAAGAGTGCTACTATCATTCACAGCACAGTAATGAGTGCAGAAACCTCACTGGTGTTCTGGGCAGGTGCAGTTTGCGTCTGCTAGTGCAGGTGTAGGCCTGAGGTCTGAGCATGAGCACAAAGTGCTGCAGAAATTCTGAGTAGCAGATGTGTCCATTTTTGCTGATGTTATACTTCTCAGACAGCTGTTCAAACTGAAGCTGTGTCAGGTCAATATGGAGATTCTCCAGTATGTCTGTGGGAAACATACATACAAGCAAACATCAACTATGTAACCAGTAACACTGAAACCACTAACGTATACTAAAACATTGAGTCTACAAGTGTTAAGACATTGCATTATATCATATTATTCATTTGATGGTATCCTTAAACTCTGGCTTATTTGCAATGTAGTCAACAAAGTAATTCTGCATATCACTCTGGATAAATAAATGTAAATGACAATGTGCTGGAATGGTAGTCCAATTTATTTGATTAAAAATCATTTAAATTACACAGTATTACACTGGTTTGGCCTTTAACAACATTACCATTATTAACCATACCTAAGAAAGCCTCTTTGTCGATCTCTCCGGTTCTGCCAGGGTCGGCCTCCCTACACCTCCTCTGGACCCTCCTCCAACAGCTGTGGATCTGGGAGCGCAACCTCTGCTCCACAGCTTCAGTGTCCAACGGCACCGAAATCCTACCACATACTGTGGAGGGACGCTTGGGCTGCTCTGGAGTTAATGACTGGGTATACATGGAACACATAGAAAAATCTTAAGGCTTATGATTCAGCAAGTACAACAAATTATTTGGTAAATACTATGAAACTTATATATAAAGCATGTAGTTATGAGAATAAGAAAGGAATGTCCGGACGTGAGTTGAAGGGGTTAACAAAAAAGAGTGAGGCGGTATAGACAGATATATACTTAGAAACATATACAGCACCTTGCTTCGTTCAAGGACGCAGGATGCAGATTTAGGGCACTGTGGGACAACAGCAGGTGAGCTCTCTGATGGGACTAAATGGTCTGGGGAAGGTGATACTCCAGGCTTTTCCTGCTCTTTCATTTCTTCACTGAACTTCTTCAGGAACTCACGGTAGTCCAGGCGGCCATGTGAATTGACAGGTAACATTTTCCACAGCTTTTCAAACTGGCAAAAAATGCATTTTTTATGACTCATGGAGGGTGGTGGAGAGCAAGAAGGGCTGATGACTTGGTAAAGCTTTTAGGTTTAGATTTAGTTGCGGTTATCTTACAATACAATGACTTACCTGATCAACAGTAAGTCTCATGAAGTGGTGGTCACAGATGACCTTGAAGTGCTCTTTTGAAATGGCATTTATGCTGGCATAGTCCAGGTCCACCATCTCCTTGGTTATGGTGTAAAGACGAGCAGTGACTACCTCTCGAATCCTCTGTAATATATCACTGATTGGCAGAGGGTGGGCCTGGTTAGGGAAGCGCATCTTCTGGACCTTCTCTAGCCATTCTTCAGATGTCTTTAAAGAAACAACAAGATAATTATAACTTGACATAACAGGACAAATATTGTGTAACATAGTTTATTATGCTATTTATAGTAACTGACATAGTTTTGGTCTTTAATAATTTAATCAACAATGTAATAGTCTCTAATAAATGATATGTGTATATAATGTCCTGTGTTTATCAGCTACTGTTTTTCCTCTTAGGGAAAGTCCATCAGTCCATCAATCCATCTATCCAGTTCACCTCTTGATTGCAAAGGTTGAACGTTTGCAGAAACTGCTTCCAATCGACTTCTCCATCTCTGACTGAGAGTTTAGCCAGAAGCTTCTTGTACTGCACATCAGAGAGCCTGATGCAGAAATGGTCCAGCACCCGCCGAAAGTCAGGCTGAGTTATCATGCCATTTTTAGTTTTATCAAATGCTGTAAAAGCCTGAGGTCACCAAAACAACAGAAAAGAGATTTTTGGTTACAGCACCACAATTCAGTTTGTTGATTTTAATAAAATTCAAATGTGATTGGAGGAACTATATACACAGTAGTGGAATACAGATGATAAAAACAATACATCAAGCTTTCTGTTTGGGCTTTTTACAATGTAACCTGAGAATTAGATTGCAAATTCAATCAGTTACCTGGTAAGACCACCTGCTGCTCATTACCTTGGAGAGAGTGTCTGAGGAGGTGGTGACCAGCTCTCTGACCCTCTGTAAGGCTCTTTCAGGGCTGAGTTCTCTAACATCTTCTCCTGGTGTAGGAGACCCTCTGGATTGGCTGAGTGGAGATGCCATTACAGGTCCAGGACCAGCAAGACGCTCAAGAAAATCAAGGTAAGACAGCTTACTGTGGCCTACATTAACTCCAAGACTGAGGAGAAGCAGAAGGAAGGAACAGGAACAGAGAAAAAAGAGGACTTATACAAGGGCATTGATGCAGGGAACAGTTTCAGCTAACTCACATGCTTCCGCCTATATCTTGCTGAACAACTCCTAAACTACTCCAACATATATGTGGACCAGGAACCAATCAGGTTGTTTGAAAGGTGTATACATATGATTATTTTTGCGGAAGTTTGTAATACTTCTTGATTAGATGTAGTAACTGGCATTCTTCTATATGGAAGCCATGTCTGTTTAAAAGAGATAGCAAGTCAGTCACTGTCACATCGCCATCTCTACTCTTATCCATTGCCACCAGGCTTCTGCACACGTCTTCCAAGCTGAGCTTTAACCAATCTCTGTAAAGAGAGAAAAAATAAATATTAATTTGTATATTTGCCAGTGAAGTAGAAAAGAGGAAATAAGAAGTAAATAATGCCTAAATATCACTGAAACAAGTGAAACTGAAGCTAAAATAAACTTCTTTAAAATTAAAATTAGATTGGATTATTAAGTGATTTTATTGGGACTAAGTAGATGCTTCATTCCTATGCATGTTGCTTACCTTAGCTTGTGCAGTGTGGTCTCTGAGAGGGGGGTCGTACAGGCTGTTCTGTTTGTAAGCTTTTCGTTTGGACTCTCTGGCTGTGTAAACTCATTTGGTATGATATTCAACTTGTCCAGGAACTCTGTCTGAGTGACGTATCCTTTCCCATTCTCATCATACCTAGCAGATATAAGGCACCTGGGATCAATTAAACTTACATCTGCCTTGACTGTTATATATATGAGCAAAAAACTGGCATCGATCCTGAATCAGTTTCCAAAGGCATGGTGTCAATGGGCCTCATTAACCAATATCCTCCTACATTTTTTCGTTCTTCTTAAGATGAATAGGTTGATGAATGAGGTCCAATGTTCAGACATCTATAAAGATGCATTATACATACTAGTAAGTACACAGTGTTCTTTACCTTGCCCATATTTTCTCAAATTCTCTTGGAGTGATGGGCAAGTAGTATTTGTAAAGGACATTCCTCAGATCATTCTTAGTAATTATACTTTCCCCATCCTCACCATACTGGCAGAAAGTCTGTGAAGAATGCATAAAAAGAGTTTTAACTTCTTAAATGCCCAGGGATCAGACCTTTAATCCTTACTCCTATAATTTAAGAATAATTTAGCCAGTGTGCATTGGTTTCAGTGTTATTACTAAATAATATGACTTAGTATGTAACAAACCTGGGAATTTAATGAGTTAAATTACTGTTCAGTCTCATTAGTGTAAATACAAACACAGTGGAGAGAAGAAAAAAAAAATGGTCGCAACAATTCTTTAGAAGCCAAAACACAAAACTGACAAAATTAAGCTTCAGATTATACATGGGCAATAAGTCAGAAATATATCATAATATATCATAATACTACATAATCCAATTAACCAAGAATAATGATCCATTCTTCGTTATAAAGCATGCAGCTGATCAGTCAGTGTTCTTTAGTACTGAAGATACACTCAAAAAACTTGTGACACATTGTGATGTAATTTATCGTCACAACAATAAAGTGTCATACTTGAGATATATGAAAACAGATGCAGTAGCACAACAGTGTTTTGGAGGGAGCAACAGATAAAGAGTGAGCAGAAGTGGCTTAGAGAAATTTACCAGTTACCTTCAAGAACTTTCCCCACTCTGTGCGTACAGAGGTCATTAGGTAGGTGTGAACCTGCTCACATGCTCTCTCAAGCAACTGATCGGCTCTGGTGACACAAATATAAGAAAGAAAATAATGAGTAGTCTTTCCCTATGTTGCATGCACAGTACTGCAGCCGTTTCACAGTGTGTGTGACGCACTCACGTCATTTTAGTGATGAGCTGTAGTCCATTTCTCTTGTTAGGCTGGATTTTGTGGAAGAACTCAGCGTAGTTAAGATTGGAGCCAGGCTTAAAGCCCAGCAGCTTCAGCAGTCTCTGATATTCCTGTTCTTTAGTGACAAACTTCAGGCTGTCAAACAGAACTCTGAAGTCGTTCTGATACACCAGTCCATCTCTGTTCCTGTCCATCAGCCGGAATGCCGTTAAAACATCCTAAGAAAAAACGATGAGACCTTTTTTTCAACTTCTGTTGTAAAGTCAGTTTTTGGGTAGTGATTTATTTTTGAATTCAGACTAAATGTATAATCATTCCACTAAATCACAGAAATATCATACCCCGTGAACGTCTTTGATTCTCTTCTCAAGTTGATTGAAACAGTCCTCTGCGGACATCACACTGCTGGCTTTAATATTGCTTGATTTTATTCTTTGCTCTTCATTTTCATTTGTTATGGCATCTGTGTGGGAAAAAAATTATGTTAGAGATGCATTACCAGGTTCTGTCAGTCAAAAGGTCATACTGGCTTTGCTAGCGCCCTCACCTTCATATTTTGCCACAAATTCTGCAAAGGAGATCTGTCCATTACAGAAACCAAGAGCCTGGATGAGGGTCTGAAACTCTGGCGCTTGTAGGGAAATTCTACAGTCATCCAGAATCTAAGACAGAGGCAGAAAGCATGTAATGACTGAGCAATACAGAGTGCTTTTATCTTCTCTCTTAGGCCCTATATTTCCAAATGTGGATTCTTTACAGGCATGTTTGAGTTAACCTTTTTCGAGCCCGCCAGCTGACCCAATGTTTTATTACACACTCCTATAACTTAAGAATAGCTCAGCCAGTTTGCATTGAAGTCCTGTAGTTACTGAATAATAAGCCTTAGTATGTAATAAGCCTGGGATTATAAGGGTTAATTACCTTCTGGAAGTCATTCAGGTCAAGCATTGCTGCAGACCTGGAAATGGTCATTAGATAGTGCTCGAGAGTAACTCCATGCATCTGCAGCCTGTCTCTGAGCCTCCTTAGAATAACTTCCACCAAGTCCTGCTTCCCAGTGCTCTCCATATGAGCACTCTCATTTCTGTAAATCAAATAGTTCATAATGACTGCTACTTAAAAAACACTATAAAAGAGAAACTGAAGAATAACAACATGGCTGGCCTGTTTTTATAGATCAGTACATCAAATAGAATATAGAAAAGTACATCATACAATGTCAGAAACCTTAAGCAAGTCCATCTAAAGTTACTTAGCAACTCGTTTGAGGCAAGTGCGTGAAGTTTTAGGCATGTACTTTGCTAAATGCTAATCTGCAGGGTTCATCAGCGTGGAAAAATAAAGAAGCAAACGTCTTGGCTGATATACTAAAGCAATAGAACACGAGAGGGAGCGTGTTATTGCGAAGTAACATCACAGCAGTGATTTGGTCGCAGGCACAAGCCGAAGGCGAGTGTTTCTATTTTTGAGTGTTCTATTGTTTTATACAACAGTTAAATAAATAAAGTAAGAAATAAATAAATTGGGCCGTGAACGTGTCATTTAATGTGTTTTAATGTTAGCAATTCTTCCGCCAAATTATAGTTCCTTAACAAGCAACTGGCAGTTCGTTCTCCAGCTCCTTACGCAAACCAGCTAACAGTTTGGGAATTTAGTGTAGTCTCATCTTCAGAGTCTGACCAAATTGGCTGTGGGTCAAACGTGATCTTTAAAGTGTCCATTTTCTGCAAAGTAAGAAGTAAAAACGTTCAAATGGCTTGAGCGCCTCCTACAGCTGTCCAAGTCATTGCTTAGAAACGGCGTCTCAGCGGAGTGATAGAGTGTTTGTGAAAAACCTGTGATGTTATGGTGAAATAACAGCACGGTTAGAACGCCTCTCAACCAATCAGCTTGCATGGCTGGAACTAACTGTTGTATAATAAAGGATAAAAATGTGTACACTGTTCTCCAAACTATGACTTTTGAGACAGAGTCCTAGAACAGACCTCTTCATGATGCTAGGACTTTTGTTAGCACTTCTTATCTTTCCACTCCTTTTGGAGAGGCCAAGACTCATCATTAACAGCTTGTAGTTCACTCCTCCAGACTCTATAAATGGCTCACAGAGCCTAAAGGGGAGCAAATAGGAGAGAAAAGTTCCAAAATTAATAAAGTCTGTTCTTGTTGAAGTAATGCTAAGTCACCATGTAGCACTGTGGGTATCTTACTTGTTGAAGTGGCTGTCAGACAGTGGTAGCCCATACTGCTGTATGAGCTTTCTTAAATCTTCAGGAGGAACACAGCAGTTCTGCATTGGGTCCGCAAGGCTTAGAGATGCCATCAATGAATCATATTGCTCAGACAGCTTCTCCTTAAGAATTTCCTCCACCTACAAATGAAATATAAAACAGTGTAAGAGTTGCTCTGGACATAATAAGGTTTCTTACATATTGGCACTGTCATGCAAAATGTGTCCATTTTTGTTTTATTTTAATTTAAAAACTCGAATGGACCCGTAGAAATGACATAATATTATTTTTCCCTTCTCCTGCAACATTATTATTTCAGAAATATGAGGTTTTGTTCCAACAGCAGTAATACACTCTTTAACTGCTTGCTAACTTCATTCAATTACAGACTCAAGAACTTTAATGACCCTAAGAATTAAAAGTAAGCAGGTCCCTGGTTGGCTAAATTGAAAAAAGTAATCTGATTTTGTGCCCATATGCCTGGTGTTGAAAAACTTTGCTGAAATAAATAGTCTAATCAGCATGATTGTGCTTTCCTGCCCTGGTTACATTTAACTAGGTTAACGTGTATTTTAAATGGACTCTAAGTAATTCAGCGGTATGATCACATTGCCATAATGTATTAGTTCCAGCCTGTATTCAACAAGCTGCCCCACCCCTTAGTGAATGTATCTGATATCTGATCCAGCCAATCAAGGACTTGGGAAGAGGTTGATCAGCTGGAGCAGGAGTGGCAAATTGTGGGTGGAAATAGGCTCTGTGGTAAGGAGCCTCCAGGACCAGGTTTGGAGACCATTGCCATAATAGTACAGATTGCTAATATATATTAAGTGAAATTGGAGGGAAGAGCATATTTGTATGTATGTAGTCTGGTTTACACAACATAGAATTGTACTAAATTAATTGTTTTTGCATAAATATGCCATAGTGACTGCTACAACCAGTCCGTCAGTCCGATAGAATGAACCACCTAGTTGTAACGTTTATACTCCTGTCAGAAGAATAGGCTGTGCACTATTCTCCCCTACATACCGTAGGCCAGGTTGCTGTGGATGATGGAGATACAGCAGAAAGCTGACACTGGGTCTCTGGCTGCTCTGGAGGCTTGCTACTCTGCTCCTGACCCTGCAAATGACACAAGAAAACAACATTGCTCATACAACTATACTGAAAATGTAAGCTACTGCATGTTCATTATGACCTTAGAGTGAAGGACTATGTATTAACAGAAAAAAGAGAAAGAAAAGAAAGAGATCAGCCAGTAATTTTAGACAAATAGTTGCTTAAATTCATTTTGTGAATGTATAGATTGGGTTGGACATATTGCATTGAAAAAATGTTACCACTGCTGGTCTTTTCTGCTGGATAAAGTCCATGAAGTACTGGTAGTTGACTGTTCCTGAGTTTGGTTCACAGAAAAGGTCTGTCAGCCCTTTGAACTGATCATCTGTCAGCCTTATGGTCAAACTCTCCAGAAGCCTCCGCAGATCAGGCCTGCTGACCACTCCGGTTCTGCTCTGGAGTTAACAAACAACCCAACACAATCTCACAATCTAATGCAAATAGATTTCAGAGTTCACATATGTACTTTTATAATTATGTTAATTTTACAACAGGTGAAAAATGACAATGAGAGTGGAACTAAGAAATTAGATTTTTGTCATGCTGCATAGTTTACAGTATAATTTGAAACTTTTAACAAACCTCATCCAAGACCAGGAAGCCTCTCTTCAGAAGAGGAAAAACCTTAAGTATCTGCTCTCGTAACTTTGGTAAGACTTCTTCAATACTGGACAAGTCAGGGGTTACAGCGCCTGTGTCTTTTCTGATGAAGACAAAAATCATGTGGCTGTAAAAACTTTCACTCTTGGTTGCAATTATTCGTTATTTTAGTATCTGTGTTTCACTGAATTTCATTGTTTACATGAACTGCAGGCTTATTATTCACAAATTAATGAGTTATTACTTCATATTACTACGGATTATTTAGTAATGACCATAAAATTAATATTTGAGTTAATTAGTAATGTCAGCAAGGAACTAAAGCATAGACGCGCTGACAGGGGCTTGGTGTTTAAAGAGACTTTGTCTCACCCCATGGGTAACATCTGCTCTTCTTCTCTGAATAGACCAATGAACTTTCTCCATTCCACAGGTTCTGCAGGGTTCACACCAAATCTGACCAAAATAAAATGCAGATAAAGGAGTAAATGTAACCATTACAGTGCAGAATCAGCTGCTGTTATACAACTAGGGAATCGTCCTCATACCTGCTCAAGAGACTCGGAAAAATGCTGTCACTGATTGGAAAAAGGAAACTGCTCAGGACTGACTTCAGGTCATCATGGGAGACAACACCACTGTCTTTGACGTCAAATGCTTGAAGGGCTCTTTCCACAAAGGCATAATTTGAGCTGATCTATTGCACATAACACAGCGTATATTCAGAGTTGCAACATGTTGTTATGATGCAGTTTAGGTGCAGTTTGAGTAGTCTACCACATACTCACTTTTTTCAGAAACTTGGTGTGGATTTCATCCAAAGAATCTGCGGCCTCAGATGAAGCAGTCCAAACTGCTGTTCTGCTTTTGGGCTTTGCTGTTGATCGGTTTACTGCATCCCAATTCAAAGCTTGTGCGGGGGTTTTTGTAGAGATAAATGAAAGGTAAAACAGAAAACAACTGTGATTATACAGTGGAGCATCGTAACAGAGTAATAAAACATCAGCCTCAAAACAACTCAAGAAAAAGGAACTTCTGAACATTGGCCTATTTAAGAGGAGCAAAAGTAAAAGGATAATGCTGCCGGGCTAGTGATCATCAGCTCCACTGTGT
>JAILXH010214582.1:3984-17576 GCA_023558415.1 Piaractus mesopotamicus
ACAACACAATCCTGAGGGAGCTTTTAGAGAGATTGAACTCTTTAGACATCTAGTTCCTATCACTACCACTGTGAATAATTCTGGCTCAATAAGTTTCTCTAGAATGGAGCATTTCACATCAAACCACTCTGAAAGACTTTGTTTACATCTTGAAGGGGAATTCCACCAATTTTTCAACATTTCTGAATAATTCTGTGTTTCAGATGAGTCATTTGGTTTGGTGTGAAATGGTGCATTGCAGAGACTCAGATTTCTTTACAGTGGTGGTGACAGGAACCAGGGATCACCATGTCTGCAACAAATATCTGGCCTTTTTATTTACTATCCAAAACCACCGGTGAACCTACATGTGTCTTCTGAGTTTTTATGTTTTTATATGGAATGTTGATGATGGTAAAATAGTGGAAAATCTGAAAAATACATTTTCTTTATCACAAAACTATTCTAAAACAGTGTGTCAGACATCAGGCAGCGTATTCACAATGATTTTTTTTTATATAATAACTTTTTGTGAGGGAGGTTTTAGTGGTGGCTGTCTGGTTCCTATCACCACCACTTATCACCAATTCTGGTAATTTTCTATAGAATAGAGCATTTCGCACCAAACCATTCTCAATGACTTTATTTACATCTTAACTATTTAATTTTACAGAAATTTTGAAAAGTATGTGGAGTTCCACTTTCAGGTTTAAAGCTTACATGAGCAGTATAGTCCATTTGACTCGTTACTGTTTTTACCCCCAGTGGTGTGGAAAGCTGAGGCTATGATGCACAAAGGTGTCGGAATATCTCTACGATCATAAAAAATATGCTCCACTCTGTATGCTCATCTCTACTTGTAGATTTGATCTGATTCTTCTGATATTCCTTGACTCTAACGCAAGATGTGGATATTCATCAGCAAATGATGGTTTAAGAATGAGTCTGATTCCCCTTCAATCCTGACCCTCATCATCTGCAAGCTACGCACAGGAATATTCAACGGCTGCACAGAGATTTTGTACTCTGCAGTCGTTTATGTAGATGGGCTGCTGTAGCACTGACTAAACTCCAGCTGCGCTGTTCTCATCTTCCTCTCAATTACAAGCCTGCCTCACACTGACCCATGCGTTAATGAGGTGCGAGTGTCATTAAGATCAGCTATGGAGAACCGACCCTGAGAGGACTCTCATTCGTACATTATACAAGACACTCAAATACATTAGCTAGAGCAGCCAATATAACTCAAGGCCAAATAAGCAGAATGTTCACACAGCCTTGAGTTATTTTTGCTTATAACTGCAATAATATGTGAACTGGATTTTAATTAGGTCTGAACGATTTGGGGAAAATATCTAATTGCGATTTTTCTAACCAATATTGCGACTGCAACATAAATTGTGATTATTTTCTATAAATTAAGGGCCTCAAACTTTGGCCAAGAAGACCAGAATATATATTTTATCCTGGCTTGAGGCCTGAATACAGAATGTTGTACACCAGACTGCCAGTTAGTTTATTACGAAATTGATAAAATATTGTCATATTTTAACTCCTCTACATAGATGTTGGGCTGCTTTTGTCTGACCTAACTCATTTACAGCAATCACAAGCTCTATGTTTTAAAAGGTTAAGAAAATTATGTTAATAATATTAATTATGATCAAAATTGCACTGATTTGAAAACTGCACTCTTTTTAAATTGCAATTTCAATATAAAAAAAAAATCTTTCAGCCCTAATTTTAATTACTGTGATTAGTTATGAGCAAAGTCAAATACTACAGGCAAACTGTGAGATAAAGCAGCTGCTTTGGATGGCAGATTGGAATGAATTCAATCTGTGTACACAACAGTCAAAGCTGGGAGCTCAAACAATAATATAGGATTCCTCTCTGTTGATTTATAAGATCAGCACATCAGCAACCAATTTTAACGCTCCCATTTCTGTTCATAATAAACTTTAGAATCAGGTTGACAATGAACATTTAACAAGCTGTGATCCACCTTATCATCCACTGAGTAAAAGAATGTTTCACACTGATGTAAATTAGATCAGCACAATCAGATCATAGCCTTTAGAAGAACTGATGGATGAATTAGAATCGATAGATCATTACAGCCCTAGTTGGCACACAGGTTTTATTAACCATGTGTTTTAAGAAAAATTATTTAATTAAAATTAATTCAAATGATTTTAGGCTGGGTAATTACATCGATATTTTAAAAATTGGACACAATGTAATCGCTAAGCGTGGTATGATACAAAATATCATTCTAAAGAAAGTTACAGAGTCAGAATTGTTTACAGTGGTGGTGTTAGGAACCACAACAGTCCTGAGATCAAGTTTTGCCATAAAACATACTTTTTGGATAATAATTAAAATAGCTATATTTGTGTCGTAGACATTCTTCAAAACCATTCCAACTCCATCTCGTTTAGAGGCATTAAACTCTTCAAACACCTGGTACCTATAACCACCACTGCGAACAATTCTGACTCAGTACGTTTCTCTGAATGACTTTGTTTACATCTTAAGCATTTAAATACATACACTTTGAAAAGTTGGTGGAGTTCACCTTTAAGGTAATAGTCTATGTGACTCGCTACTGTTTTTTCCACCCAGTGGTGGTGAAAGCTATGAGGCACAAAGGTGCCAGAATATCTCTAGGATCATAAAAAATACCATAAGGTATATTCAAAATCGATTTTTAAACAAATTTCAGATATGTATGACATCATTTACGTGTAGCTACTCTAAGGGCTGAATTTCTAATCTTTGACATAATAATATGAGGGTGTGTGCCACAAAGTCGATTTTAGTCTACAAGTTAAAGATGAATTCTGCAGATTTTTCAAAATGTCTGTATAATTCAGTTGTTGTGATATAAACAAAGTCATTCAGGGTGGTTTGGTGTGAAATGGTTCATTGTAGAGACTCAGATTTCTTTACAGTGGTGGTGATAGAAATCAGGGGTCACCATGTCTATAACGCAAAAATATCCATTATATTTACAATCCGAAACCACTAGTGAATGTACATGTGTCTTCTGAGCTTTTACATGGAAAGCTGATGATGGTAAAATAGTGGAAAATCTGAGAAAAATACTTTTCTTTGTGGACTATTTTGCCTCACAATACCCTGCATGTATCCCTCCACCATGAATGAATTATAATAATTTGATTACAATACAATTTAGGCCAAAACCTTATCTCAAACATAATCGTAAAACAATGTGTCAGACATCAGGCAGCGCATTCATAATAAATTTAATGTAAAAACTATCTGTGAGGGAGCTTTTAGAGGTGGACGTCTGGTTCCTAACACCACCACAGGCAACAATTTTGACTCGGTAAGTTTCTCTAGAACAGAGCATTTCACACCAAACCACTCTAAATAATTTTGTTTACATCTTAAATGCAGAATTAATTATGCAGAAATTCTGAAAAATCGGAGTTCACGTTTAAGTTAGCCTGAACAGCTAGCAAAGAGTAAATCTGACAACTTATTTAGCTAACGCTAGCTAACATACTTGTTTAGTTTTCCTCAAAAAATGTTGAGGTGTTACATTTGGAGTCGTATGAGCAGTGAAATGTCTGTTTGAATTTCATAAAGACATACAGACACCAGCACACAGAGCTGGTTAGCGCTGACTGCTAGCTAACGTTAGCGTTATTTCAGTTGGCGGTTAGCTACAGTTTTGTGTCCGGTGATTTAATTACCTCACAACTTCAGTTTACCGAAAAAAAATTCAGTTTACCGAACCGATTCCTTTTAACTGTTTGTTTTAATCAAACTCTCCGATTCTGCAGCTTTAAAAGCTTGCGGATTAAGTTGTATGGAAACATATAACGTTATGTTTTTAAATTTCATCACAACTATTCACCCTACAACATAAACCAAAGAAAAGTTCGATTGAGTTGGATCGGCTTTTGGAAAAGAACCGACACATTCACGAGTCTCGGCGCTGCGCCTAGTCTAACGGAAACCTAAAGGGGGATTCCACCAGTTTTTCAAAAATTTCTGAATAATTCGGCGTCGTTCACAATGGTTTTGTGTGAAATGGTTCATTGTAGAGACTCATATTTCTTTACAGTTCCCGGTGTTAGGAACCAGGGGTCACCATGTCTACAACACAAAAATAGCCATTTTATTTACTATCCAAACCACCACTGAACACACGCGTGTCTTCTGAGGGTTTATACGGAATGTTGCTGATGGTAAAGTAGTGGGAATCTGTATTCCTCCACCATGGATGGATTTAAATAAATAGATTAAAGTACACTGTAAGTCAAAACGTTATCACAAAACTATCATAAAACAATGTTTCATCAGGTAGCGCATTCATGATTATTTCTATATAATGACTTTATGACTTTGTTTACATCTTAACCATTTCATTATGTAGAAATTTTGCAAAACCGGTGGAGTTCCCCTTTAAGACGAGCTCATACATTTAGAGTTCGCAGTTATGACTTTACAGCGGATTTTCCTGAAGGTAAACCCTGATAAATACTACATTAACACCCGACCCCTCGTCCTTACCCTGCCCCTCCACGCTGTCTGTGATCTTCATCTCCTGGTCTTGCTCCGTAGCGCACACATCGCCGTCTCTCCTGGCCGGGCTGGGCTCCAGGGCAGCGGCGCATCGGCCGTTCCTCATGGCCGAGGAGGGGTCCACCACAGCGGGGTCAGGGACCGGGGAGGAGGCCGAGAGATCCGTCATGGTTCTCTTAAGTTTTAGCGCTTTTGAAGCTCAGAGAGCAGCTTTAGAGTCTGAGAGAAGGCGCCATGCAGCCCGAGAGATGCGCTGCTAAAACGCAGTGTGTCCCGGCATCAGCACCGGAGCCTCCGCCTTTGCCACACACACACACACACACACACACACACACACACACACACACACACTGGCTCGTATTCCTGTTTTTGTGGGGCATTTCGATTGCCTTATGCATTACCATTGCCAAATGCTGATACTAAACAGTATTACTATTACCAAATGTTCCCTTATGCCTAACCCTAAAGGGGAACTCCACCAATTAAAAAAAATTCTAATAATAATTAAATGGTTAAGATGTAAACAAAGTCATACAGAGAACTGTTCACAGTGGTAGTGATAGGAACCAGACGTCTGAGGATTAATACATTTAAAAGCCTCTGCACAGAAAGTGATCACATGAAATTGTTATCAATTATCCGCCTGATGTCTGAAACATTGTTTTATGATAGTTTTAAGATAAGCTTTTAGTTTCAAGCAGCTAATTTTTATTCACTCATGATGGGTAGGTCAATTCAGGGGGTTGTGAGGCAAAATAGTCCCCCAAAGTATTATTTTAAAAGTTTTATCAGTGTTTCACCACGATCAATATTCCATATAAAAACTCAGAAGACACATGTAGGTTCACTGGTGTTTTTTGGATAGTAAATAAAATGGCTATATCTGTGTCCCTACAATGAACCGTTTCACACGAAAACACTCTGAATGACTCTCTGTGATGGAACTCTGAAGTTCTGAAAAATCGGTGGAATTCCCCTTTACACTCAGGGACGAAAGGATAACCTCTGACCATTTTGTGTTCTCTCAAAGCTGAGGTTTGTGGCTAAGATATATTTTTTCTTAGAGGGTGCAGCTTTCAAACATGAAAGTAAACATTTTCATGTTTTTTATCACTAATGGGAACATTTGGTCCCCACAAAGAGATAAATACACAAGCGCTTATTCCCACTCTCGCACCACCCCTCCCATCCCCAACACACAACAACTGTTTAGCATGATTGGACTGGATGTCCTTGAAAGCCGAAGTTGTTGTTTCTCATTCTCAGACTGAGGTGAAGTCTGTGTGGTAGAAATATAAAACCAATTTGCAGGAATAAATATTCACTTTTGGATACATTTCTATGGAAACCCCTTTGCTTATGTTCTCCTTCTCTGTTTCTGGCAACTAAATGTCAAAATTTTGTCGTAGTATCTCAAAATTATGATTTACTTTATCAATGTTTTGCCTCAGTTTCTCAAAATAATGACTTGTCTTCTCAAAATCATTATTTCAACATATTAAAGAAATCAAGCAGTTATTTTTGACATCATAAGTCAAAGTATTGAGAAAATTAGTAATTTTTTAAGATACTAAGTCATTATTTTCACCCGTAAATCAAAAAAGTCATTATACCAACCTAATAAGGCAGATGTTTAAGGAAATAAGTAATTATTTTTAGATTGTAAGTTAAAATTGTGATATACTGGTGCTGAAAACAGGTGTACTCTCAGCCTCTACTCTTCTGTGATGGCTTTACATTAGATGCTGGAACACTGCTATGAGGATTTGATTGCATTCAGCCAAAAGAGCATTAGTGAGGTCAGGTACTGATGTTGGATGGTCAGTTCTGGATCACTCCACCTCATCCCAAAGGTACTGGGTGGAGCTCCATCACTCCAGAGAACACAGTTCCACTGCTCCACAGTTCAATGCTGCGGGGCTTTATACTCTTTTAGCCCACACTTGGCATTGTGCATGGTGACCAGTAATGGGTGCACCTTAAAGTAGCTGAAATCACTAGTTAGAATAGGCTGGACAGGTAGTGTACTTGATTCAACTCTAGACTCTAGCTGCCCACACAGTCTGAAATTAATACCTGAAAATTGAGTTGAAGTGACTAAAAATCATCAGGGTTTGTTTCGTTCTTTTGTGGTGATTTAGTTCAGAATCAGATTAAAACCACTGAGTCGTTGTAGATGTTGAAAGCTCTCAGAGGCCTACAGATGGCTGTTCAGCTCCACTGTCTGATTAGAGATTGAATTGAATTATCCTCACCTCTAGTTTGTGAGTTAGTGGTTATTTGAGGTCCCGGCCAGCTTGCAAACTTTCTGGCAGCTTATTAAGGGAAGTGTCAGCGCTTAGCTGCAGTTGGTAGCCTGCACAATTCTGGTACCAGATAGAGGCCTACCTCAACATGGAGTGTTCAGTTTAGTTGGATTAATAAACAATTTTTGGTTTTGGATTGTTTGGTCTTGATGTGCGACTGAGAGACTACTACAACTACATTTAAAATTTTTCACTACACTCTTAAAAAAGATGGTTCTTCAAGGGTTCTTTTGTAAAGGCAATGGTTCTGTTCAGAACCATGAGCCCTATATAGAACGATTTGCCTGATTAAATGGTTCTTTGCATGGTGAAATGATTCTTCAGACTGATGGAGAATGGTTTGTATATAGTGCTATACAGAACCTTTTTGAAAAGGGTTTTTGGTGCTATATAGAACCATGTACAAAACATTCTCCATAAATCCAACAGACATTCAAGAACCTTTTCATCATGCAAACAACCCTCGAAGCATGAGGGTTTTATGGAACTCATGGTTCTAGATCCACTGCTTTTACTAAGGAACCCTTAAAGAACCAACTTTTTTAAGTGTGTACTTAAACTAGCCTAGCATTGATTGGTTACTTATAGAATGCTTATTTTCAGGTTGTGGTTTGCATACTAAAACACAAAAATGAAACAAATCATATTGGCTCTTCTATTCCAATATAATGAAAGTGTTGGAAGACTTGAGCATTGAAGGTTTAACAATTCTCAGAATTCAAAATTCAATTCGATATGATATTTTTCATGTGTCATTTTGATTTAGTTTTTTGACACAGCAAAAATAAAGAGTAACTGAAAATATCCATTACATTAATATGTTACAGCATTAGAAACACATTAAAAATACAGCAATACAAGATAATACAACACGATTTATTGTTACATTTCTACTGAGCGTGTATTTTTTGTATACATGTGAAATATTTTGGCATTCACAAAGACAAAGACATATAAGTTCCAATTTAAAGGCAAATGCTCTTTTATTGAACAGCCAGCAAGTGACAACCATCACTCAGTAGTACTGAAACAGCCCAGGTAGCACTCAGGTCACTTCTAACCATACAACTCCCCTTCATGGCAGACACTTAACCTACACAAACTACCCACAACTCGACACAGAATAACGCATGCAACACATCGACACCTCATTAAGCTAACAACAACCGCTTATTTACAGCAAACGTCTCTCCTACTGCAACCATGGTGCTTCCTGGAGCCTCCTTGCACAGCTGCCCTGCATGGCCACACCTCCTGCACTCCCACGGCAGTACAAGCCAATAGCTGGACGCTACAGTATATTTACAGTACTCTGAAAAAGTCTAAAAGGCACCTAAGCAAACTGTTTAAAACCATTTATCCTGGCATTAAGTGTGCTTTTTGCTTGTAAAACACAATATAACATTGGAATAAATGGAAACAAACATTAGTACAGTAATAATACAGATTTGGTCAATTCCACCAACAAGCACACCTGATTTCATTTAATGAAGTGCTGATTAGACAAACTAGGTTTTGAATGATAACAATTAGTAATGGGCTGCTACGAGGAGAGGTCTGGAAATGGTTAATTAAACGCATTGATATACATACCATAACTACTTGTTGTATTAATGGTATTTGAATTTATTCTAAGATTATTGTTTTTTTTTTTTTTTTGAGCAACTAAACACTTACTGATCATTTAAACAGTTTTTTGAATAGGATTTTCTCAGGTGTCTATACATGTACATAGCCCTGTGTATTTAAATTACACCGTGTTTCATTCTAAACAGTATTAAACATTAAACAAACACAATTTTTGACCATCTGCAAAAATGACATTTTGCATATGTTTTTCCATATAGGCAGACTGTGGGCTGCTCTTTCAGAAACCACTTCAATATTCTTCAAACCTGCTACTTTAGGTCTAGGTAGTACTCTACTCTTAATAATTACGTAAAAAATGATTCGTAATTAATGCCAATAGGGGGCAGAAACGGCAAGATTTCATCAAAATACTCATGCTTGGAAAGCTTTTTTGATAAGTAAGTTCTTGAGGAACTATGGTGAAGAGTGTCATAACGCAACTGCAAATCATTTGCAACTAGATCTACTATCAATCCATGGCAGCAAACTTTATCTGGAGGTGTGATCATTTTCCCTCTCCTTGATTGGTCAATATGACCAGGCCCCAGCCTGAGAAATAGGGAGCAGGTTGAATTTGATTGGTAGATGCGAACCACCATTGGCAGATAAAGGGGAGGGGGTGTTTACTTTGAGCTATATTGAGCTAAGCTACAGGTGCTCGTGCAAAGAGGCAAAGGTTAGCAGTGAAATATTAAACAGTCTGAAACTGCAGCATTACGTGCTCTAGAAGATTTCTGCAGTGTGCAGGATGAAGATTGATATCCATAATCATATTCTGCCCAAGGAATGGCCCAATCTGAAAGAGGTAGGCTTGAGGGAAGCTCAGGAAGGACAATATAAAATGGCATATTGTGTGGTATGTGCTGTATTTATATGCAGGGTGGGTTTAATTGCTGTATAAAATCTAATTTCATGTGTTTTACAAGCTTTTGGTTTTTTTAAACAAATCACATTAGGTAGAAAAATCAACAGCTATTACATGGTTGCTGCTCTCTAATAGTATTCAGTCACAGCTCTCTAATAATATGCAATTTGCATTCTCATGTTTTTATTTTATTGAGAAATTAACTTTTAGTCAGCTTTACATTTTCATCATCATTAAAAAATAATAGACTGATAACACCAGTGACCACTGCCGCTCTAAGGAAACAGAATCTAAGATTTGCTTTTTAAACCTCGGCTCTAGTCAAATATTAATCAGGACCTTGGCCTCCTTTGCTTGTCAATCTGTGTCAACAGAGTGAACCAGGGGTAATGATTTAATCTTTCGGTTCATTTGCATTTCTTACTTTCAATAGCTCTCATCATTCTCTGTCCTGACCAGCTGGCCTAGTATTCCCAAAAATATATTGTCCAGTTTTGTGTTTTTGAACCATATTGCTGGGGGTTTGGGCTTTTAAAATAAGATATGGGACAAAAATGACCACTCATTCGCTTCCACATGGCAAAGAATCGACAGCAAAAATGACTTTAGAAACTGGTGAATAAGTTCAAGCACAATAGCACAGAGACATGGAGTTGTCGAAGTGTTTTTATGCTGTTACAGAACTATTTCCATCCCAAAACTGGACGTAAGAATCAAATTTTGCACCATATCTCACTTTAAAAGTCCACATTTCACAAACAAATGCAAGTATAATATATAATATAATATAAAACACTGAAAATTAAGATACAAACATGTTTTAGATTTGCCGCTTTATGCCTTCATCCCCGGTCTTGCGAAGTTTTGCCAGACTTCCATTGATTCCACATTCCATAGATGCCATAAATCATCATGGTCCCACTGTTTAGTACCAGAGATCAGATTTGGTGTAAAATATTCATAGCGAAGTCTTGTCTTTGGGGCCAACTTATAACTTTTCACCTTTGAATTTGACAGTGTGCTGAGCCTAAAATGGAGAACACTGCTTCATCAGTATTCCTGATGTGTAACACTGCTGTCAGAATAATCTGTGATTGGATTTTCTTTTATTTTGTTCTATTCAGTCATTCCAGCCATGAGTGGAATGTTATTGCACTGCAGCAACAATTTATCAAATTGAATGTTGTGAATAGGACAACTGAAGGCTGTATCTTTGCACTAGAGGTGTTTCATCCTCATACAAAACATGGCCTGAAATCAATGGGCAAATACGAAAAATGACATGTAAACAAGGTGAATTTTTGAAGTTGGGATATATTTTAATGTATTTCAATGTATTACATTTTTGTATACTTACAATTATCAAAGTTTAATAGGATCAAATTACATCTGGACACACACCCTCAAACATTCGAATCTGAAACATTCGAATCATTCGAAAAATACATAATAAATAAATGTTCTAAATTGGCCATCTTTACAAATAGCATTAAACTTTTTTTGAATGTGAATGTAGCCTATACATTGTTGTTAAGTCAGCAGGCCTGTCTTTATGTTTCACCATCAGTGAAAGATAAAGCAGTGGTCGCCAACCCTGCTCCTTCACATCAACCTTCCTGCAGACTAATAGACCACACCTGATCCGTCTAATTAGCGCCATCACCATTGATTATATGAGTAATTGAGTCTCCTGCATGGGCACCTGCAATGTCTTTGATGATCAATGAAGTGCAGTAGCAAATTAAAATGAAAGTAATTGAATAACAATACAATAACAAAAGGGCTTAACTAAACAATAAAATATGATGCAGAGCCGTTCCAGATTCCAGATTTGAAAAGAATTCATTTATACATTAAACACTGTGTATTAAAATGCACCTATCAGTTTCTAACTGTAAGACAGAGCATCAGGATGGTATCAGAGTATCAGAAAATAGTTTGTTTTTAATGCCATATTGGAAATCTGTATTGTTCCTAATAATGAGCTAATCATTTTATTAACTTGTGACATCCATGAAGATCATTATACAGCAGTGTTTACTGCAGAAATCTTCATTTTATTAGCACCAAGCTAATGGTGGTATTTACTACTTAGGCCAGCTCTGTTTAAACATAGACAATTGAAGCATTAAACATTTGTAACAGACATTTAATTCTTTTCATGTTGCAGTTTTAGGCCTTGAATGTTATTGGCATAGCCTGTTAGCCAGTTAGCTGTCTGCCAAACTTAGTTAAGCAAAACTGTTTTTCATATACACTTTTAAAATACTGAAAACTAAAAATTTTCACGTCACAGACAATATAGTCTATGGCAGTCGTCATACGCTTGCATTTTATAACTATAAACATATGTTCATTAGCGAGATCCTGCTGGTGTGGGTGTCCTCTCTTTCAATGACGCACACAAAAGCAACTTGAGTGTTAATAGCTCTCCCTTGTGAAGCATCTGCTAAGCACAACTTTATGATCTTTGATATCCTGTTTATCATTTAAATTGCAAAATAATTGCCAAACCAATTCATTAAGTACGCAGGTTGTAATTGGTATCTTTTTTAATTGAGTAGTCAATCAAATCGTGACACCTCTACGCCAAATTATGGCCTTCAGAAGTCCTTGATCACTGCTCAAGTGTTTAATTTTCATCAAAAATGTTTCGTACTACCTAAGATCCAGAAGGATAAGCGGCTTAGAAAGTGTGTGTGTGTATGTGTGTGTGTGTGTGTGTGTGTGTGTGTTTCGTACTATTGAACATTTTTTTAATAAATGTAAGGGTATGTAAAAGTAATTATGACATTTTGTTTGTGCATTGATGCAGATTCTTTCAAGATAGTATATTGATGTATTTAAGAATCAATTATTTTTCCCCAATTCCAATTTAAGATCTACTTTTTCTATTTTGTAAACACCCAACATTTTTTACATTTAATGGTATATATGTTGTTCTTTCCAGTATTAAATGAGAAGATGACTCTATAAGCCGTGCTTTCAGAGATGGTCCACATACATTCATCAAATGTGTGCTAGTCTGATGACTAGTATGTATTAAACACATATGTAACAATTTGCCTTCATGTTCTCTCAGTATGTATGAGTTTGTACACATTAACAATCTCTTTGTGATTCCTGCACTTTCTAGAGGTACGGATATGATGGATTCGTCCAGCTGCACCACCACTGTAAAGTGAGTCAGTATAACAACTATATTTTCATATCCTTTTTATTTTTCTCCTTAATTCCTGTAAACAGTAGACCTGCTTGTGTAATTCACTGGGGCGGCATGGTAAATCTATGCAAAGATCAATGCTCTATGACAACAGTGATTTCTCAGCACATTCACCAAAGCAGGTTCCTCTGCAACATATTGCAATGAAATGGTCTAATGGTCAGGATGGAGAACGTATGGTCAGCATGTAGTTGGATGGAGTGTGTGTTGGCTCTGGGATCTGCCTGGCTTCCTGAGAGCATACTGACCCCTACGAAGAATGAGTGGGCAGCACAGGAAGGACAGGGTCTGAGTGAGGCCAGCTGGGCTAGTGCTCAGGATATTAGGCCAGATGATGGCAGAAGATGTAACAGTTCTTACACCTGTAGGAACAGACAAATGATCTGGTCTGGTACCAGACAGTTCAAGGAAGAGCTCAATGCTAACTTAGCAGCAACAGCGCAAACCGAGACCAGGCATGCATGATTGCACAAATAGTTTGTCAAAAATTATTTACCCCAAATGTAGCCAATCAGTCTTTCATCGTGTCCAAACAACACAGACCATGCTGGTCTAAGCTGGTTTATGCTGGTCTAGCTGGCCACTCAGCATGATCATTGCTGCTGACCAGCATACCAGTGTCCAGAACATAGCATATACTCGTTTTGCTGGTGACCAGGCATGCTGCTCTATGCTATGCTTTCTATCAGGGTTTTGTCCATGTTGATAGATAACAGCAGGGCCAGAGTGGGACATGATGCAGACCAGCCCACCTCAAACTTTTGATTTCATCCTTTTCATCTTCTTCATTGCTTATGCTTCTGTATTATTTATATGCCATATTGAGATGAGTGATAAAATGAAAACTGGCTAAAGCTTTTATCTTGTGTGTAACACAATCAGTCAATATGCTACAAACTAATGCTAGGAAAGTAAGTTAATGTCAGCATTTCTCACTGCCCTCTTGTTCGGATATGTCCTCATTTCTTTAAGTAGCTGTATGATCTTATTTTCTTGGTGCCGCCTTATTTTTTATTTTATCTTTTATTTTTTT
>JAILXH010214586.1:632-13370 GCA_023558415.1 Piaractus mesopotamicus
AGACAGAGAGACAGACAAACAGATATAATCTCTTAAGTCAGAAACACAGGCATCTCTCCTCGTAGTTTTCTGTACACAACAAAAACCTCTAATCTTTCCGAAATGACTCATAGGATTGATTGACACAGGCTTTGTTGACAGGAGATTTCTCTCTGATCCAGTCTAGTCACTTCCACACACATTCATCTCAGGTGCTTCTCACTCAGAACAAAACAAAACATTTGCAATCAGCCACTATTTGGTAGATGGTTTCGGATTGGTCTTACCTACAAAAGGGAAAGTGAAGAGGGCTTTAATTTAGTCCTTAGCAAAACTGCATTAATAATGTTGCAGCCTCTTTTCCTCTCTTTCTCATCCCTCTATCAATTAATGAGAGGTTTCCATTCCTGGTGCTCTGCCAGCAAACCAAACCATAACTGGCACTGAGAGGGTCTAATGGCTACATGTCTGCATGCGGGACCAGGACATGGCCTTGTCAGTGGAATTAGGGCACGAATTAAGGGTGAAAAGTGAACAGACTACTGTAAAGTAGTCGTGTCCATGTGGTTATGTATTTAGCTGCTTGTGGGGACCAAACATCCTCAAAATGATGGGAAACATCATAAAAATGCTTGATGTTGTTTACGAAATCTATTGAAAAAGTAAAAGACTTTAAATATTTTCTGCTGGTTCCTGAGGTTGAAAGAATCTCTAATCCCTGTTTGTTGCATCTGAAGCATATGGTTCATTATCACGGACGACAACTTTCCTGAAAAGAAAACAAATTGCTTCAAAAAACATGTTTACAATAGATGCCAATTGGCTAGTGTTTAGTAAGTATAGGGAAGCTAATAAAAATTTTTGAATGCCAATAATAATAATAAAGACCAGGATAAGGGAGGAAACAGCAAACAGAGAAGATATAAACTAAAAAAAAGGAAATATGAATAGATAAAAAGTGTGAACTGTGTCAAAACCTTTGCACAGACCATATTTTATGCTTTATTTTGTTCCTCATTATGTTAAATTTAGCAAATAAACAGTGAGCTTCCTTTTAAAACTGAAACTGAAGATAAACTGAATATCTTGTCGCTCCTCAAGCATATGGTAGCACATATGCTAAAAGCAGCTTCATCACTTCTTTTGTGTCATGTTCCAGGCACACAGAGTAATTCTACGTTAAATGGTCTTAGACATCATTATGGAGCATATTCAGTTAGATAGTCTGACATGTAAGAAAGTGCTCGTCTATTAATGGCTTTAAAAATGAATAAAATTACTTTGAAATGTATTTTGTATTGAATATAAAGCCACTGAAGTGCAGCAAGTATTGGAGTGGTATGTTCATTACACACTCAAGTAAGATCTTTTGATGCTGGATTCTGTAAAAGCTGTATTGTCTATATCAGGGATACAGCAATACAGGTACTGGTATCAGGTATCGGCCCGATACCATGCTCATTTACTTGTAGTCATACTCATAAAAATGCACCAATACTACCTGATACCATCTGACGTAAGCCAAAGATGTGAAATACAGGGGGTGCTGGGGAGTGTGAACCTCCGATGAACCTCTCAGACCACATGAATGACTTAAAATCAAATTAGAAGTAGGGGGTAAACTAATCATGACATTATGCTGTCCATTGTATGATGGAAAACGTTAATTGTTACTCATTTTCCAACCGAAGACAACAGAGAAAATGTGTGAGATTTCAATCAATGAGTGTAATACTGTATTAAGAAACTACAAAATAGCTTTTCCAAAAGAAGATCTGTTAAACCAAACATTTTGCTGCTATTGCAGCTAGCATCAGCGCCGCTATGGCGAGCGAGTTAGCAACCAGACAATGCTGGAGTAGCCAGCCGACATGGGGCCCCCGAATAGCAGGGTATGTCTTGCACACTGTGTAAACCTGCCATGCTAATGAACAAACAACTGAATCTGGCAGTGAAAGAGGCTCCTCTTATACAGAGAATTGCTGCCGCCACCATGGTAGTCAGACACATAATTGTTGGTCAGTTTAAATGTTACGTTAGCATATTTGCTACCAAAGTCCACATATGCTCGGTTTACACTGTCTAAAAAGAATTGTGAAGCTTTAATATACTATAATTGTCTTTATAAAATTGGCTGTAGAGAAACTGTGTTGTCCTACCCGTGCACATCACTGCCTGGTTTTAGTTTTAGTGCACAGTGAGGCACTAGTTAGCTAGCAAAGCTGCTGTTGCTGAGTTTCTGTGTTTCTGCTCGGTACTTGGATGCGCAGCATATTGTTTTGAATGAAACAGCTTTATAACAGATCTGTCTGTAGGGGTTGTGTTTCATAAAGCATGTCAATCATGCCAAACACTTTCACACGTGGCTGTGTTTACCCGTAAAGATTTTTGCCAATCTGATTGAATACATTCAGATTATAGATTAAGACTGAGGTGTTGATATGCTCAGTCTGACAACAATCTTATGGAAAATCTCTGTTTTAATGCACACTACAAATAATCTAATCCAAAATTAGTGCCTCTCTGTGTAGACGTTACCATGACAATGAGCATCATGTGAGTCCAGGCAGTGTGTTACCTGAGTTTTCAGTTGGAGCTTGTATTTTTAATAGTACTTATTAAAGAAGGGGCGAGAGGAAGACGTCATGTTCTGAGACACATAAGCTGGACGCCAGTCCCACCGCTGTCTTTTAAAGCTCAAAGCATAAACTTTGTCCCCTCTGCAGACCAGTTTCTGCTCCGGCCTTTATAAACCCGCCTTTATGTTGAACTTTATAAACTTTCGCTATGACACAAACGCACGAGTGCAGAACATACATAAGTTTTCCCATTTGAAACATGATCAGATACAGGCGTTCACTGCTATTATTCTTCTATTTAACGGATTTTTACAGGATTACTCATCTCATTTAATTGGATAGAAATTGTATTCTGAATGGCCTCATTCTGACTGGTCTATTCCAATTGAGGTATATACATGGACGTCTTCTATTCCGATTGAGCTATTAGTCAGATTATTAACAGATTATTAGGCTGCCTGTAAACGTGGCTAGTGTGAGCATATAAATCGTAAGCTTAGTACACGATGGTCTGTTCAAACATGCAGTGTGAGTCACCAAAGATTTCTAATCGCACAGTGAATGCCTGGCCTTAAAGGACATTCTTCTGCAGCTCAACCAGCCAATTAAAGGACTCCGATGTAAAAGTCCACAAGCTCCTCAGATGCATTAGTCTTGGATGTGATTCCTGCTGTCACTGTGCTACAGAGACTGTTGAAAGAGATAGATGAGGAACAGGGATCAAAACTATGAAACGTGTTACTTACAGCTGTACAGAAGTGCTTTTCTGACATAAAACATAACCTGCCCTTCTCCACTGCAACACTACTCCATTTAAGGTAACTAAGGTAGCATGGCTAGCTAATACATGTCATATAAATTCAGCTAGATTTTAATGATTTAATCTCTTAAATGGCCAGGGTCCACCAGCTGGTCCAAAGTCTTATTACATACTTCTACAACCCAGGAACAGCTCAGCCAGTTTACATTGAAGTCCCTGTAGTTACTTGGTAGGTAATAAGTCTGGTTATAAGTCTAAGACTTTAAGGGGTTCATTTTAAGGCACATTGCACTCATTTACACAAACAACTACTTAATTCTGAGTTGATTACTCATTATCTTAATGTAATCAGTATTGACCAGTACTTAAAATATGTACTCAGTTTGAAAAAAAAAGGTACATCTGATGCATCCCTAGTGTACACTCTTTTTGGGTATGACAGAAAACAATACTTTCCAACAATGCCTAGAATAATGTTCTATTAACATGCTGAGTAAAATCAATAGAAATTAAAAGTTGCGTAAAATCATTGGCTTTGGCCTCTAAACTCTAAGCTCTAAACGTGAACATTTAAATCGCCAGTTAAACTAATCTTGTCATGACACATATAGGCTGTCATTTAGTAATTAGAAGTGGGATAGGTGTAGCGCAGCAGTGTTTTGCCACATTAAAACAAATGAAAATGGAAAGTAGCACAAAAATAGGCATGCAAAAATAAGAAATAGATTAGGAATAAAAACAGATAAAAAAAAGTCTAAAGATATGCTGTTGGTTCCTGAGGTTCAGGTTAGGATTGCATTCGGTTTAGCACTGAAGCTTTTAGCTACAGTCATAGAGAAGTCAATGTGAATTTCCCATAAAGATAGGAATGCGTACTTATAGTGCCTATGTGTGTGTATATTCATGTATAGCTTTAAAATGGGCCCCCTCCTCCTACCCTGGGATCTGTTGCTGCAAACTCTGTGGTCCTGCTAATGGTTAGCAGAGTGATGAGTGGAACAAACACATGCGTTGTAGTGCATTACCAAGGATCAGGAAAAGCTTACGTCCAGTAGTATAATTCAACACAGTGCAGCTCTTATATTGATGCATCTTGCTGAAGATGTCTCATGTGCTGTGGCTTTCTGTAGCCCTGTCTCCATTGACCTCTTCTGGTGACTAAAGTGACGAATATGCTTTTTTTTTTGCAGGAAAACGCTTAACTAGGTCACACAACCAAAAAATAAAGATTCCAAAAAGGATCATTTGGAGTGACAACAGAAAAACCACTTTTGGTTATTTGAAGAACGTTCCAGTGCCTGGTTCTTTTAAGTATCAGGCTTGTATGAGACGGATAAGTGTGAGGATCCTATTTAAGGTTTAAAGAACCACCACACGATGTAACCAGTTAAGGATATGTTATGGTTTCCTAGAATGACACAGCACTGTACAGAACTTTATTTATTTCAATTACAGTTAAAATACAAAATATTCATTGTTCACCATTAGGGAAAAAACAGAAGCCTCAACAAGTAAATATAAAGTCAAATTTTTAGTATTTAGTCTGTCCACCAAATGCCTTTATTTCAACTTCCGTTCTTTTCAGACGTTTAAAGAAATCTACAGGGATATTTCTCCATGCATTCAAAAGTTCAGTCTTAGAAGTTAGTTGCATTTTCTGCTTCTCACAATCCAAATAATTTCAAAAACATTCACTGATGTTGCTGTTGGGGCCCTGTTGCCCTAATGATGGTCTGCCAGGTCTTGCACAGTTGTTAGGAGAATTTTTGAAATGCCAGCTTTGGAAACTCCTCAGAAATATCTCCTGACAAATAAGTAACTTGTACTTAATGGTCATTTTGACTGGAAAGTAAATAAATGAAGAGTGGTCTCCGACTTTTGCACAGTACTGTATGTCCAAGCCAAGAACCATTCAGGAACCTTTATTTTTAGGAGTGTAAGCCTTGAGACTTTAAGAGTTTGTTAATATATTGAGATGAATATGCAGTGATGTGTTTCCTGATGATGTATCTCGAAAAGCACCTGCTTAAACACTTCTGCTCCATCTGGCATATTGACACAACAGGCATCAAATAAGCTCCCTGTTAAGTGCCCCATGAAGGCTCTGCATTGACTCCTTAGCTTCTTAGAGAGTCAGGTGTTTTTTGGAGACTTGCATGGGGTTTCTGTATTCTTTTGGTTGTCTGCTTTCTGATGTTGATCTACCTGGTTTTGCAAAAATAACACATTGTAATGTTTGACATACTACATTTTAAAAAGGCTATGAAGTGATCAGTACAATGATTTCCTTTATATTTAAGAAAGAGAAAGAGCAAACCATTGGTAAAATGGTAGAAAAGGGCATTTTTACTATGACAGCAAATGTGCAGTGCAGTGCAAGGAGACATATCTGGGGCTGGTTGCACCAGCTGTATGTAGGTTCAAACACAGGCTAGTTGTACCGTAAGTGTTAACTAAGTTCAGGTTTTATGCATTACTAAATCAAATCAGGTTACACCACACAAGCTAGTTTTAACATTGAGCTTAGTGGTTACTATATTCACATGTCCCCCTAAACAGGTGTAAGTGACACATAGAAAGCAGTTTTTTTAGTTAACTAAGCTAAAAACACTAAATGCTATATGCCTTGTTTTTTCTTTCACCTTTAATCATCACCCTGGTTTAACTCTGAACATCAAAAGCTCACAGCTGCAGTTCAGTGAGACTCAAAACATCCGAACTGATGCTGCTGTTGTTTCAGTTAGCCATGTGTCATTTTTAAAAAAAAAACTCCATATTTGATTTTCCCAAGAAAATAGTAAAGAATAAACAGACAATGGCTAGAGGTCTTCAGTTTCATTCAGTTCAACTGGTAGAGATTGTTCTTTTCAATATATTTTCTCTCTATGGAAAACGTTTCCTAGGCAGCGGGCTTATGGACAGGTTCTGAACATGCCACCAGAGTCCTTACAAGAACTAGAAAGTTTGACCTCTTCAGTCCAGTTTTATCAAACATACACTGGTTGCCAATTAAATTTTGTATTAAGTACAAAATTGCCGATTAGACAACTGTGTTTGATCGAACCGGCAACCTTCCGGTCACAAGGCTGGGTCCCTAACCTCCAGCCCATGACTGCCCCTAAACCACCACGCCTACCTAGATCACAAGGTGCTGGCTTACTATTAGTACCTAGAATTAATAAAGTTACATCAGGGGTAGAGCCTTTTCATAAAAAGCCCCCCAGCTTTGGAATAATCTTCCAGTCAGTTTTTGGGACACAGGCTCAGTCTTTAGGTCTAGGCTAAAAATGTTTAGTCAAGCCTTTGGCAATTAGTTTTTCCTGTTAGATAAAAGGTGCAGATCTGGGGGTTCATGAACATAGAGTATTATGATAAACTGCTCTCACGCATTCACTTAGGTCTGCTGACGGTGGAGCGGAGGGGCGCTGACATCTCAGGGAGTCCTCATGTCTTTGTTACCTTCTGGCTCTCCCTTTTAGTTTGGCTGTGATAGCTCGACCTGCCGGAGATTCTGCTGCACTCTGTTAACACTGTATACTGTAATCAGTCTGTATTAACAGAACTAACTGTCTGTCTGTTTCTTTGCTGAGCTGAACAACTGCCTATCCTGTGTGGTCTGATGCCCACTGCTTGCACACTTTCTGGACCAGTTTGACCACCATAGAGCTTCTTGCTGTACAACGCTGTGCAAACCTCATCTGCATGAACTGACCCTCCTGATGGCTATTTAATCATAGCCATTGCTTCACCTGCTTTTCCCCTTTTCTGTATTATATTAATTTATACTGATTTAAAACCTTATTCTCTGTACATATTGCCTTTGTGTTATTTTTTCCTATCCAGTGTCAACCAGAGGAGGGTGGGTTCCTGTCATGGTTTCTTCCTCTTGTTCTTAGGGAGTTTTTCCTTGCCACTGTTGCCTTCGGCTTGCTCATGGGGGTTGGACCCAGATTCTTCTGTAAAGCCGTTTTGTGACAACACCTGTTGTAAAAACCGCAATATAAATAAGCTGTAACTTGACTTGACATGTTATCATTGTGTTAAAGCATTATAGGCATTAGTTAGTTGTTAACTGTTAAGAAGTGGCTTAAGGATTGTGGTGCAACCAAATTTAACAATATAGGATAGCTTGAAACTAACTAGTGTTAATTAAGAACTTATTAAAGACTTCACACACCAACTTAAGTGGAAACTTACACAAAACCCTCACAACCCAGTCCTGGAATCCCTGCTTGCAACCTTACATTTTGCCACACAAATATTTTTACAGTTTGATAATAGTTTGACCTGCTTATTAGTTTTTCAGTACTCTCCATTTTTAAAAGGGAAAAAATGGCCATAGCCTGTGTGCATCAAGGTCAGCACATGGGGGTCTAAATTTTAAAAACTGGAACTTTTGCCACATTGTTAGGAAAGTTGGCATTTTTGTGCACATGTAGTGTATGTACTTTCATAATATAGATAATTATACACCTGTTACAATCAAGAAAGCATGTGGGAAAAACAGTAGTTTGCCCTTTTACACATGTGTAATTACATAAGAGAAAATATACTGTTACAACTATCAAAATACACCTGTGCAATTACATGAGTAAAAACTGAAGTTCATACCTGTGTATTTACATAAGCTGTACTAATGTAACTTGTATAACTTGTATAACTGTAACAGTGAATACTGTGAAACGACTAATAACATTTTTGCCACATGTAACAATGTACTGAATGCTTATATTGAAATGGGCCTCTGGGACATACTACATAGGGACACTCATCAAAATAGGGAATTTTGTATGGAGAAAAGAAACACGCTTCTATTGTCTTAAAAAAAAATACACCTTCCGCTTCACACCAAAGTGAATACGAGAAGAAGACATCTCGGGAATAAAACCCTATAAATAACTACTAAGAAAATATTGTCACCTGAATAAAAATGGGGCACAGGTTTCACATCATGATGCAGATCTATACACACGCTCTGAGACATGAGGCAAAATTGAGTCAGTCGAGTGCTTTGTATTCCTCCCATGAGGTGTAACGTGCAACTGTCCTCATTCTCCGTGCGCCCGGCTGAGTCTCAGAGACTTGAGAGTCCCCGGTTGATTTCGATGAGTGACGCTGATGATAAAATTATGATTAGCGGAGTTGATGAGATGAGTCAACGGCACAAATTCATTCTTAATGCTCCCAGCAACGAGGAGCTGGCAAAGGAAAAAACAAACCTGATCACTCATTTGGTCTCTCAGCTATCTTCTTAAATGTCAATGAAAAAGACCATTTGTATGTGCTTTCTTTGTGCTTTTTTCATTTTTTTTTTATTTTGTACTGAAACACTGACTGATCTAGTCACTTAAAGCCCTTGATTGCTTTTATCTTTTATGCATTTGCTATATATAATGTCAGTCATACACTAAAAACAACAGCCCATCAAATTTACTTCATTCAAATGATGTAGGGAAAAAATATATTACACCAATACAGTTTTGCCTTTCAGTTTATTTACTTTTACCAATTATTGTGTTGATATGATGTGTTTTGTGGAGCCAATGCACACATTCAAAGAAAATAAATTATCATTTATGTGTCTAAAGTATGTCTTACACAAAGTACATCTTGTATACCTGTCAGTACATTTTCTTGCCCCAGAATGTTCTTATATCCTGACATTCTTACGTCTTTCTTACATCATTCACCTTTTTGAAATTTCCTGCATTAGCTTCACAGGAGTTTCACCTTAAAACCTATGTAATTTGTTACAGGATGTGCACACACAAGGCAAAGAAATGTGATTAAAGCTTAGCCTACAGCATGAGACAGGTCCATTGAAGTTCCATTTTACAGTTGCAGTTGTCCATAGACTGGTATTGTACCTTTCTTAGACCTTTCCTTATACATACAGTACTGTACAAAAGTAATTATTGCATTTATTGAATTTGCAGTCAATACAACTAGTAAGTACAAGGAAGGGTGGAAAAAAGCAGAAAACCTAGTCGTCTGCAAAAGTTTGCACCCCTGGTCAAATGAATGTTTTATTGATTTTCTAAGTGAAAATAAATTATCACATCCTCTATAGAGACCACACTTCTGCACATTTCAATGCACAATTGCTGAATTTAACACATTGACGAAAAAGTAGAACATAAAAAGTACAACCTCGTTTGCAAATAAACACTGTGCAAAATGCAAATAAAAACAGAATGCAATGATGTGCAAATCATTTAAACCCATTAAAACCTTCTTATTACCTTCTTATTAGTGGTAATCTTATTACCACTATCTCCTCAGATATATCTCCTTAGGCCATTTTAGAAATATGTTTGGGCAGTTGCTTTGGGAACAGCTTTTTTTGGGAGATCATGTCTATAACACTGATTTTAATATGGGAAAGACAGAGCAGTTAAAGTGGCAGCAGGGTGAAGAGTGGAAATTAAACACTGATATACTTAGTATTGGAGGCTTTTGTGTGTTTCTTATATTGCTTTTTTCTAATGTAGAAAAATGAATAACCTGTACCTAATGGCCATTTTGATTGGAAAGTAAATAAACAAAAGGATGGATTCTGACTTTTGCACTGGAGAACAGGCCTCAGAGGGCCCCTTTTGGCCTTCCTCGACTTCAGGTGCCCTGCCGGTGGTCTTTTGTACGTCTTCAATCCTTTGTGCTGCTTCAATCATCATAGCAACGTCCAAAGCCTATTTATGGAAGGTCTTCCCATCATGGACTCATTCACAAGTGAAAACTCTTGAACCATTTTCCATCTCATGATGATGTTATGTTGTGTTGTTTTTTTTGGTCTAGTTGCCATTGGTTATTAAGTTGACAAGCCACTCTGACTCCATAGGTGGTTTCTATTTCAAATGTCCAGAGTGTCATCTGCTCAAAACTGTTTTAACCACTCACCAGCATTGGACGATAACATCCATGTCATCTCTGACTGATAGAATGTCTTGACAAGAAGCTCCATTATGCTGGTGTTTTGATGGTAGAAAACATGATCTCAGTGGCCACTCTGTATTCCCCCATAAATCTCTTCAATTATGTCCAGTGTCTATAAAGGCAATTTGCTGCACAACCAATCACTCCATGCCCATCGAGTACTGCCCACACCCTGGGAATTGGCAGGAATAGATATGAATGTGCTTTTTATCATACATTGCTTTTTTATAACACATCACATCAAGCAAGGCATGGGGTGGTACACTTATTGACTCAGAATGCTAGTGATCCATCATTTTTAGGCGTTTCTGTTATTTTGGCAGCTGCTTGTACTCATGCAACACAAACAAAATTATATGATGAGCTCATTTCACACGAAATTATTGTACAAAAACAACATGACGGTCATCTGCAATGATCTCAATTCAAGTTCCCAGCACAGATCATGAAAAGCAGGAAGCGTGACTTTGCATGCAAATTACTGAGATGTGTGCGTGAGAGTAGAGAAACTGAGATCACATGCTGCTTAATCGAGATAAAAAGCAAGAGTCCTTTTCTCATGTCATTTTAAATAGTGAATTTAGATGTGGGCTGTATTGGTCACTTAATTCAAACAGTTTCATGCGAAGTCTTGACCTGGTCCTAGTAACAGGACAACTGTCTGATGGGCCACTGGAGAAGGGAAGTCAGTTTTCCCTGCGGAGAATTTTGATTAACTGGTCAGAGCACGCTGCCATGGTTACAACCTGGGCTATGCGACACAAATAAAGATTCTGAATGTATGGCGATACAAATGTCCAGTATTACTGTTTCTGTAACTTCGAAGGAATATTTAAGTAAAAAGTTAAATTGACACAATTTCTCCATTACCCCAAATTCATAAACTGAAACATGTTTGGTGTCTGATGAAGTTCTTTAGTTTTACAGTAGAGCTAAGAAGTTAATGCAGCTAGCAAGTAATGAAATTTGATGTACTGTTATTAGCAAGTAATTAGCAATGTGCAAGCTGCATTCTTGAATAATCACCCACTTGCCTCAAACTGCATATTGCTAAGTAATATCAAACAGGCCTCAATAACAAATGTACAGGCCTCAAGCTGACTTGCACTGCAATTTTTAGTCATGCAACTTACTTTTGTCCATTTTATATCTCAGAAACGAGATACTGTACAGGCAAGTACAAACAAAATAAATGTCCAATTTTGTCCTTTAAAGGAGTTTTGAATGTGCTCTACATTCACTTTCCCACATGATTGGGCCATATTTGCAGTTAATTTTTTAAACTGAAAAATACAATATGAAGCCTGGAGAGAACACAGGGTGTATGGAGTCAATAAAACCTAAAATTATAACTGTTTCCTAACTAAGGGTAATTAGAGTAGAATTCCAACAATTTTCCAAAGTTCCTGCATAAAAAACATTGACAAAATCATTCAGAATGCTTTGATGTAAAATGATAGGAAACTGCCATCTGAAAAAGTTTTTATCCCTCTAAAAGCTTCATCACAAGAAGTTATTACATAAAATGATTTTGATTGAATAGATTGAATGGTCTGCTACAGTGCTTTATGGTAGTTTTGATATAAGGTTTTGGCTTGGAGCATATATTTTTAAATCCGTTCATGCCAGAGAGATACATACAGGGTGTGGTAAGGCAAAATAGTTTCCAAAGAAAGCATATTTTTTTCAGGTTTACCCCTCTTTTACCAATATCAGCATTACACATAAAAACATAGAAGACAAGTGTAGATTCACTGGTGTTTTTTATAGCAAATAAAATGGCTACATTTGTGTTGTAGACATGGCAACCTCTGGTTCCTATCACCATCACTGTAAAGAAATTCGAGTTGGTTCATTTCTCCTGTGAGCATCAATTCACATCAAACACTCCGACTGACTCTGCTTAAATCTCAACGATTGAAATGTGCTGAATTTTTTTTAAAATTAGAATTCCCCTTCAAGGGCATCTTTTACAGTACCACCTCAGTGAATACCGGTACAGTTTTTAACCGCAGTTGCAGGGTGCTCCTCAGTCCTCACCCGGGGCCTTGTCCTTGCCACTGTGACTCCTCCTACATGTGGCAGAACTCCCCACAGCCTGCTGTGTCAAGTCCCACATATCTGGGGACAATGGCAGCAACAATGGCACTCTGCTTGGCCGCCATCCACCTTCTCCACTCCCACCACACCACTGACACAGGCTGGTTTGAGCTGGACGATGGTTGCCTTGCAGTTGTTTGATGTACCTCTCTCAGTGTGCATGAATAGAACAGGCTCACAGCACCGCCCAACAAAAAGTTTTCTCTCTCTGCAATACCAGCTTACCAACTGCTCTGGTGCTTTTTCTTGTACATTTTCTGGTTTATTTTTTTTTTACTGATTTACTTTCCTACTTAAATGTGTCAGTGAAATTTAGTGTGGGTTTGTTTTTTACTTACCACTTTGTAACTCCAAATAATAATTTAATGATTAGATATATTACTATGT
>JAILXH010214622.1:19098-34197 GCA_023558415.1 Piaractus mesopotamicus
TAATATTCTAGCTCTATTCTAATGGGGCTGAAAGCAACATTTAAATGTATTTTCATTTAATCTGAAGGTTATTTAATTAATTCTTCTTTAAAAAAAACAGAAAATATCTACATCTCAATTCCAATCAAAGTAAAAGGAATCTAGTTTAAGTAATAAATTCACTCACTCTTGTCTATAATTGCATGTATGACACAAATCTGAACAGAAAAGAACAGCTGTCCTACTTGTCCTCTGCACTTCTTTTCAAAGGATACTTCTGACATAATTAGGATGTATGATGTAAGAAAATATATTTACACATTAAGATAATGATACTGGATTCACTGGATTTTTGTTGACAATATCACAGAACCTTTTTCATGAGTGGCAGCAGCGTCTCATGTGCTCCAAATAGCAGTGAATGAGAGCCTTCCAGTTCACTTGCCACATCACTTCCATTTATGTCATTAATAAAAGATATTGGACGTAAATGCATTATGGATCATTACAAATACTTAGTTTTAAAACTACCAAGTCGTCAGACAGTAAGAAAATAGAAATCATGTATAGAAAAAAAAGTAGAAGTAGAAGGTGCATCGAGATGCATCGATAATCGTTTTATAATCGCATTGCGGCCCTCTGAATCGTAATCGAATCGAATCGTGAGGTGCCCATTCCCACCCCTAGTAAAAAGCATTGTGAAAAATGGAAAGGATATAATAACTACACTTTGCATAAAGCAGAGAATTCTCTACTGTATATTTCAATGCCTCCCTTCCAGCTGACACTGTTTTATTTGTTTGTTTGTTTTTTTTTGTTGTTTTTGAAATTAAAACAGACCAATTATTATAGTTTGCTGTTCTGAATGTTTATTGATTTGTGTCAAGATTGGACATTTGGACATAGAAGCATATTATGTGAAATAAACAAAGGCTTTATGACAATGAAGTACCCCCTCACAGTTAAGATTTAATCTACACCAAATCTTCATCACTTCCTCAAAAACTAATTACAGTTCATAGCAAGGGTGAGAGAACAAAGAGGTTCAGGGATTGAGACAGAAGTTGCAACATAACTTGTGTCAGGGTTAGAGACCATGACTGAGACAGAACTGGATCATAGAGAGAAAAGAGAACTGAAGAAGTGACAGAGGTAGGGACTGGATTAAGAGTAGGGTTCCTGACAGAAACTAAGAAAGCTGGATCAGGGGCCACAACTATAGCTGGGTCAGGCCAGAACAGTAATACTGTAACAGCAGTCAAAGAAGAGTTGACTAAAGCCATGACTCTAAACCAAAAACAGCTCTTTATTGAGCAACCAGGCAGGAAATAGGCACATGGCAACAAAAAACTCACAGGGGAGGTCACCACCAGCCACAGGCTTCACCCTAATGGTAACCCCCCTCACACACAAAACCCACACAACTAAACCCACACCCCAACACAGAATATCCCAATTGACACATACACATAACCTAACCAACTTCACCATAACAAGTCCACCATCCCGTTGACCCAACACAGTCCAAACAAAGTCCTTGGGGTACGCAAAGGCACGTGGCTCCCCACGTCAAGCAGTGTTGCCAGAGAAGTTGCTTGAGAACGTCCACTGTTCTATTTCACGCAAATGCCACCAGCCGCACACTTCCTTGGTCAGGTATGCAGCCAGTCATCTGTCAGGCCTGCAACCTCACCACAGCGGTCCCTTAATGCACTCCACTCTGGGTTTGTTGCCATGGTCTGACCTTGGAGGTACTGCGACTGACAAGTAACTGAAAGACCACTGAAAGCAATGTCTGGCAGACGAGTTCATAGACGCTGGAGGGTTAAAGCCTGTAAAGCCTGTAAAGCCATCTACCCTGCAGCAGTTAAGCCCTTTATACTTTAAGGTAGTGCCTTCTGGGCATAACTGCCAGGCCAAAGTTTATGGCAACCCTAAAAGGAAAGAATGAGAATGATGTATTTATACCATTACTCAAAATGTACCTTGCATGACAAAGCACCTGTGCAATGTACTTACACATCAATCCCCTGGTTTTTGCTGTAAAGGTTACTTGGATGAGAGTAAACCCCTCATGGAAGTAGACCCCTCACTGCTTTTGTAATATGATAGGGATTATATGAGTGTGTGAGAATCCCATTTGGTTAGTCCTCATCACCAGCAGTTTTAATGCAGAATGGAAGAAAGTTGAAGAGGTCCCAGAGATGTCTGGCTCTCACACTTAGATGACAATCTATTGCACAGCAAATCAGAGAGCATGTGAACGACCGGTGCCTAGTACTCCAATTATATCAGCATCATATTATGGATTAAATTGTTCCATCAAGAAACGTGAATTGTTTAAGAGAAAGGTTTGTTTCTTTGGCAGCATGTTTTCCAAGTTCTCCGTGTAGGCACTATGAGAACATTTACCAGCAACTGTGGGGGGACTTAAAGGGGGCATTACAAAGGGAGCATTGCATGTAGTGACACTATTTCACAAGTTACTAGAACCACCTTGAGCACTAGGATTTGACAATTTTTTAAAATTAACATATATGCACTACACAATGTTCTGTTTCATTTGCGACAATACTGCCACATTGTATAGTCCTGCCATTGTTGTGGTGACTGTCAGAACTGTACAATGTGAACAGCTTCCATCTTTCATTAGCAAATGCAAATCAAACTCTAGGCACTGCAGCCGGTCCAATTTAGTGAAAAACACCTTTGCGTACCCATTATATGATGGCGGGCACTTGGGAAACTATTTTACTGTAGTTGCATTGAGACCCCTATGATCAATATAAGGTCTGAAGCCCCCATTCCTTTTTTCCACGAAAAAGAACCAAGATGGGGCCGGGGAGGTGGATGGACGATTGTAGCCAAACAGGGGTGCCTTTAGGAAGCATGTTATGTAACCACTCAACTGGGACATGACTGGGTGCCTTACTGCCTCTGAATGCTGCCATAGTAAGCAACATTGTTATGTTTCTGACACAGCTTTTGCATTTTGTCATAATTTATTATTTATTAAACAAATTTGATTTATGAGTGAGGAATCATCTTTACCTTATCCGTGTCAGATCTGTGTAGAAGCTCTACACCTAATCTGAAGTATATAGACATTTTTCCACTTGAGAACCAGTACATATGTTAGTAAGATTGTTGGTCAAAATTTTTTATCCTTTACGACCCAGCAGTCCTTTACTCTGCTTACTGTGTCCTCTGACAGAGTAATTGCTATATGTTTTCATGTATCATAAAAAGGTATCATGCTGTTGTTACCAAACCACAATGATTCTTATCAGTTTATATATGTTATTTCTGTGTTTATTATTGCCTTCCTCGCAGCTCTGATTCCCAAACTGTCCTCCTGTATTTGTACTGCTGTTGACAGCTATTTCTGTGATCATAGCCCCTTCTGCAGACTAGCCTGTAAAGGTAATCCTCCTAATCACATAATGGCATATGTTTACACTGGTGTTGTGCTTTGTGTTCCATTGATGCTAATAGAATTTTCATGGTACTGAGCGAATCACAGCTATGAATGGTTGCACTTCCCACTTTATAATAGTGGCTATGCTTGATCTACCATGTCTACTCTTACAACATAACTACACCCACCCACTGTCCACCAAACCAACCAAGGTGCAAAATACAGGGGGTCTGGGGTTAAGGACCCTCTGAATGCCTCAAAATAAAAATTCTGGGGGGTCCCTGAAAATAAGCTTATTATGAAGTTATGCTGTCTGTTAGTGAAAAATAGATGCTTTAAAACAAATTCAGGGACAGGTTCCTGTCTGCTTCACCTGCAATCAGCAAGCTTCTGTCTTTGGTATTCTTAACTAACTGTAGATGCATCACTGGTCTGCCTCAATGTAGCGCTGTTGCAGACTGGTTCACCTAGTTGGTTCTTCATAGGCTAACAACTGTAACTATGCCCAGGATAACTCAAAAAAAAAAAAACTTTACGACAAGCTGTGGTATACAATCTGAAAACGACATGCTACATTTCTGATTCAATTATGTCTCTGTGAAGCAAAAGAGGTTGCTATGCCTCATTTATATGAACTACAAGCTCATCCAGTTTCTTTTTGTGTGATCTAGCTGTGTGTTTATTCTGTGACTTTGTGCTATGACAAGTGACTCATACTACATGGGGATCAAACCAGCAATCTCCTGGACAGCATACAAAAGTGCAAAGGGGTGAGCCACTTGTATAACACGAGAAAGGAGGACTCAAGTGCAGAACAGTAGAGGCTCAAGGAAAATGCAGAAATACAGGAAATACAGGAAAAACGGTAACACTTTATTTGGATGGTCCATTTTTGACAGTAAACTGACTATATATTAACTATCAATCAAATGTCAAGAGCTATTCTATGACCATCAGTTTATACTGCCATAAATGTTATCAATTTATTATATACAGACAGGAAGATGACTGTCAACTACCTTTCAACATCTTTTCTACAGCAAGTGAGCTGTATATCAATGCGTTCGCAGCTACATATAGCAACATTCTATCTATTGATCATTAACTAAGACATCCATGTATCTCTTTTAAACCTCCATATAATATTTAGTGGCATAAAATTGACATGGTCACCTTTGTGTCAGTTGACTCTCAACTTTATGTATCTCCACTATATCTCATGCTTTTTGACAGTCAAAAGATCATCTCTTAAGTGTATTTTAATTGTCATTTGGACTATGCAAATAAAGTCAAACAGAGACAACTTTAAGAGAGTGTAATGTCTTTTTTTTTATTGTCAACTGTGTGTCAGTTCACTCTCAACTTTATGCATCTCCACTATATCTCATGCTTGTTGACAGTCAAAAGGTCTTTTAATTGTCATTTGGACCATCCAAATAAAGGAAAATAGACAGTCAACTTTAACAGTGCAGCATTGTTTTTTATTATCAACCATGGTGTATGTTGCATGGTGTATGTTGCATTTCTCTTGACGATCAACAAGTTATCTAGCCACTGAATCTCTGAAAATTCACTTGCTTATAGTATCAAGAGTGCACATTTGGACCACTCAAATAAAGTGAGAGATGTTTAGTTGCATCCACATTTCAACATATGCACATATACATGTCAGTTAAATATCAAAAATGTCAAAAATGCAAAACTAGAGATTCTCTCTACAGCACTGGCTATCAACATGCGCCGCCCCACCCAAGTTCCACTTATCCCATTTGTGAGCTTATATTTTTTTCATTTTGAATGAACATTTTCCAATCTTTCTTTGGCTCTTAGATTTAAACAGGCTCTATAGAACTTCAGCGTAAAAAGCAGGAGCTAAACTTTTATATGCTGTAAATGTGTATATATACAAATGTGTTGGTTCTAATGACTGCATTTAAAACAGGCTGTTTTTGCAGCATGGTTTCCATATGTGAATTGTGTAGACTGAAGAGTGCATGATACATTTTGAAACTTTAACAATGTTTGCAAACTACATCAAACTCCTGTATTTCAAAAAGCTAGGGAAAGTTGTTTTTCTATAATATGGGCCTTTGAACAAAACTGCATCAGAAATAATGGAAACACTTCTTATTTAAGGGTATGCACTTCTGATATCCTTAAAAAGTCTACCAAGCACCCCATGTTTATGTGTTCTGCCCAACCTGTAAGTCCTATGAAGCACTCTATGAAGCAGAGATGCTTTCTCAGAGATCTTTCAGACCTGTTTCCTCTCATATGCCAAACTTCCTTTTCGTATGTCTACCATGCCCTCTCTATGTTTTGTGTGTGCAGACCTGTAAGCAGATCAATATAGTTTTGACTGTGGTTGACCCTTACATGCCGATATCCTTCCTCTTTTAGGCTTGAATATGCTCTCCAGTCATCGTTGACAATGAGACTCCCAGGCTTAACATGCTTCTTGATGATTGGAATCAGTGTGTCTTTCTTCCTTTTTTTGACAAGGCGGAGTATGGGACGCTTGAGCTGTGGTCTTATTTCAAGCATCCCAAAATCCCACGTCTTCTTTCTTCTCCAAGTTCTGCCAAAGCGACCTTTTCCATACTAGAAAGAGGTGGTAAAAACTCTGTGGTGTGAAACCACTAGCCTGCTAGCCAGCACGCTAATTGCCCCACACATCACAAAACCTAATAGAATTCTGCTTTTTGGACACTTCAGTGCCTTTAACTTGACTTCATTCACTCAAATTTTAGCAATTTTAATTTGTTTAGCACAAGTTGGCCAAAATCAAACCCATTTACCAGCAGAGCTGTTAGGTAGCCTGCTAATGTTAGCTAAATTTGAGCTTAGATAGCAACTCACAGTTTATTAGATTTAGAAAATGAATTTGACAATGTCGTACATTATTTTGTGAGAGCAAACAATAAAAAAAAAAAAAGGTAACTCACTAGCTTAGCATAGCAGACACTGCCTAACTAGCTAACTAATATTGTATAAAGAGTTCAACATTAACAAATTATAGAATTAAGTTTAAGTTAATGTCCGAAAAAAAAACTGTTGATATGTCAAACAAACCAAGCATTAAAACCAAAGAGTATACTGAAGTTTCCGGAAGCGGCTCTAAATGCTGTTCCTCCTCACTTGATTGTAGGTCACTCACTCAGCCCACCTTTATAATGGGCTATCTGACTGGACGACCTCAGTATGTGCGACTGCAGGGCTGTGTCTCAGACAAGGCTGTGTGCAGTGTTGGGGAACCCCAGGGGACTGTGTTAGCTCCATTCCTGTTCAACCTGTACCCCTCTGATTTCAGGGTCATGAGTCATGTCATCTGCAAAAATTTTCTGATGACACGGCCATTGCGGGGTGCATGAGGAATGTACAGGTGGAGGAATACAGGAAGCTGGTGAAGGACTTTGTTGACTGGTGTAAGCTGAACCAGCTGCACCGAAACATCAGTAAGACTAAGAAGATGGTGCAGGACTTTAGGAAGTCCAAACCTGCCTTGTGACCAGTCACCACTGCTGGAGTTCATGTGGAGTCGGTTTTAATAAACTACACTTTTAATGTTTAATCAATGTCGTAGCAAAAATGTTCTTGTTAATTATTTACCTATTGACTCAACAGACTATATTAAAACCAATTTTGAGGTGTTTGGATGCACATCCTAAGACTAGTTCAAAAAGTGCTGTTTTTAAACAACTAAACAACAAAGAAGACAAGGCATTTTATGACAAAGTGAATGCTTTTTATGAAAGGTTGCTAGGGTCACTGCAGAGTATGATATAGATCCAGTTTCCAGTGCCAAGAGCCATAGAAGACAAATCATGGGTAGTTCCTTTTAGAAAATCTTAAAATTAGAAAGATATAATGCAATTTTACCCAATAGGAGTAAACAAACTGTGCAACAAACTTTCATATTCCGTAAAACAGGCCGCGTTGTTCGTTTCTGCTTCTTGAGCTACCTTGAATATGGCACTATTTTACTCGAGATGCCTTTAGGAGCTACCAAAGATAAGCATAACCAATGCCCATTGCATATGCAAGTTGACATCTGAAACTTCTGCCACCAAAATGGATAAGGAGGTTAAGCCATATGCTTCCTCATGCATATGCGACTATGAGGGTGTGTATCTGCTAATGTTAGCTAGCTAACGCTAGTAGTCCCGAATGGGGATCATGTAGTATGTCACTAGCTAGCTAAAATTAACTAGCTTATTTTAGCTGATAGAAAACTTGTCACTCTGCACATTTCTGATTATTAATTGCCAGCCATAGACTCACATAATCATGTTGTCACTTCAGTATCAAACAAAGACAGGCTGACTGGTGCTGTCAGCATCAGCGCAGGGTGTTACAGGTCTATGAGAAAAAACAAGAAACCACACAGCCTGAGAGTAACATTAGAGATGGGTTCTGTTCAAGTTCAAGGATAGTATTTATCAAGCCTCTCAGAGACAGAAGTAAGAGTAAACTAATCAGTTATCATGATCAGAAAGGCAAGAGCTGTCATATTCTGAGATGCTTGGTGAATGCATGCACAGTTGTTCCAAGTTCATTGTTATTTGCCTACTTGTTAAAAGATGAGGATAGTGAGGTTCCTGGGGTATAGTTGACTTTGACTTTATTTTGAGTGCCACCCATTATTCCACCTTATTCATAATCAAGACTCCCAAGATAAAAAATCTCTCTATGACAGTACTAGCAAATCCCGTTTTTGTTTTCATTGTATTAATGTCATTGCCAAACTTGCCCCAGCAACCTAACTAGACTGATAATCAAACCAGTGGCTTCTGTTTGGAACACTGCTAAACTAGGATAAATTAAAGCTCAAACACACTCTAAAATCAGTGTCAATGCTCCATATACTTTCAAACAGATTCGGACCCTGTCATCCTCATATCAATTTGATTCTAATGTGTAGCTGGCACTGCGGTGTGTAACCACACAGTCACTTTGCTGTTTCAAACGGCACACATTTCAGAGCTGAAGGTGCAGGTTGTGCCCTCGGTCCACACCTGCACTGAGACAGAACAGCAATGGCACAAGCCCAGAACAGCGGTAAGTGTTAAGATGCAATTCATATGCCTAATATTCCAAATATATAGTATTCTAGTAATATTTTAGAGCAAATAATAGGACAACTGTAAGCATGATCTGTCAAAGCCAAAATCCAACTTGTAAAGTGAACCCTAGAAAGAGAGCTGTGTTTTACTGAATACAATTTTGTTTTGCTTTGCTTTCATTGTTTTGACATAGGCACACACACATATGCCCTTTCTAAGCCGCTTATCCTTCTGGGTCACGGGGGAGCTGGAGCCTATTCCAGCAGTCATTGGGCAGAAGACAGGAGACACCCTGGCCAGTCCATAGCAGGGCAGACAGACAGACATATAGGGTCAATTTAGCGTGTCCAATTGACCTGACTGCATGTCTTTGAGCTGTTGGAGGAAACTGGAGTACCCAGAGAAGACTCACGCAGATATGGGGAGAACATGCAAACTCCACACAGAAATGACCCTGGACGCACAGCTGAGAATTGTTCCCACTGCACCACCGTGCCGCCCTTGATATGGGCAGTATTAAGTAATATGTTACATACTTTTAATGTTATTTTTTTTTCCTTTTTATTTTCTTGTCTCTTTCTTGATATTCTATGTTTATCTTTTTTGCCAGGGAGTGAAACCTGGACCACTAAACAAAATGGTCGTTACCAGACCAAGACTTAACTCATGGAAGGAGGAATCAGGTGAAGTAGTGTGCCTACTGTGGCCCACTAGTGGTTTCTCCATAAAGTCAGGAGTTTCATTGGTGTCAGAAACCTGCCAACATTATATACAATTTCAGTGTACAATGGGTAGGTAATAATGACACAGAGTTCAGCAGACAGTGCTTTTTTCCGGGATGTATACCTGTGCGATGGAACGCTTAATGCTATTATTGTCTTTTACAGAACTACACTCTACCAGGGCTTGGTTGGGGACCCACTTGACATTCGCTTGCTACAAATTGGAGACACAAACAAAGACTTCGACGTTACAGAGAAACCTCTAGCAGCATCTATGGGCATCAGTAACGAGAACACCCTTGTTGAGACAGCTTGTTGAGACAACTGAAGTCCATAGTTACCGGTGTCAGATCATACTGCTCATACGGTCTTCTCCGACAAGCGGATGTGATGAGACCAGTTTTCTGGTTTGGTCATGTGACGTTCCACATAAAGCCTATTGGCAATAGATTGAGCATTGCCAAATTTTGTAGATATCTTGGAAAAAACCTCAGACTTCTCCAAAAATTATTAATTTAATTGTTAATTAAATAGTTTCACATATGTATTAAATTTGTGTGTGATGTTTAACGTTTCTGAAATCTGTTGAAAGTTGTTTAGCATACCCTCAGCTTAAGATACAAAAGGTATACATGAACTCGCAAGGAAAATGCATCTATGTCTTCCTTTTTTTAGGTTTCCATTGCTGTTATCACATATACAATAATTTGAAAACCAGAAGGCATATTTACTAGTGCATGAAGCACAAGTAGGAATATAAGATAATCACTAAATATATAACACATTGGTGTCAGATGTTAAATCAAGTCTTCGTTTCAAGTACATTTCTTTATATCATTCTCACAGTCCATGACAGGATTCATCCAAAACCAGAATATCAGGCAAGAGAAGGTCAAACCAGAGATGACTAGAAAATACCCAGGAGTCCTCCGGTCTTCCAGGCCTCCTAATCATTTTATGAAAGTAAAAATACATTACTGTAATTTTTCATTTTAAGTAGGTTAATCATCTTATATTTAAGCTCTGTAAGTAAGCATCAATAATGTAATGATTAACTCGGTGAGGCAGGACACAGGTGCACAGCAAGGAAGATCTTTAATGCTTGATCTGGAGCTCAAAAGTTGTCAATGGGGGCATGACAGTACCCCCTCCTAAGCTGGCTCCAGCTAGGTTGCAACACCAGCCAGGGGGCAACTCCAGGGCTGTACAAAGCGCAGGACAAAGCGCAGGAAGCAGAGCTTTGAAGGGCACCGCATAAGCCAGGACACCGGGGATCATCGGCCTGAGAAGAGAAACATGTAGTGAGAAATTGCGTGTGATAGGGCTTGTCTTTTTCCTTGTGGGCCTTTGCTTTCAGTGGCATACTGTGTGCCTATTAGTGCTAGACCTTCAGTCAAGAAAACAAACGTCAAAACTGTCAAATGAGAAACACCCACTTCTGTGATCAAGCTAATTTCTGGTCTATTAAAGCAGGTAATCATTAACATATTTTGTCCATTCTATTCTGCAACAAGTTTACATATGGAAGCAACATGAACGGTGATATATCCGCTATAAATTTTCATTCTTGGATCTGCCTACCATTTCTGCCTATCAAAACAAAGCACAGCTATAGAATCCACAGTGCCCACTGAAGTTCAGACAAAGGATTGTCATGACTTTCATTTGGGCACTGTCTTTCTTCATTATTTAGATATAGATGATATATAAGTATGGCATCAGCCTCAGTAGAGCACACTGAGTGTGTTTTTTCGTAGCAAAAATAACAATTTTCATAGCTAAAATAACAAAGTTGTTAACATCAGCAAATATCATATAGCTATAGACTAGTTTTTCTCAGGGTGGTTGCTTGTTTTCAGGACCCTGGCTAAAAGACCTAGCATAAGGAGAGAGTTACAATACTGAAAGAGATACTTTCTGTCTAATTGGAATTGGCAGCTGTTTGCTCAAAACACAAAATCAGAAATCTCAAACAATGTATGATATATATAACGTGAGCCAGGGAACTGCCCTCGCACTGTATTTGAACGCTGCTGCTACACCTGTACAAAAATAATGTAGCATAATTATGACTCATTGTAACATGACACATTGGGCTAAATAGCCAGTGGCATCTTACTTGTAGTACTTCGATTCATGACATTTATATAACAACCAAATTAAACTTAAATTCGTAAATGCCAGTTGGGCCCAATAAGGAGAAATTTTTATGAGACGGCAGGGACCCGCATGGATGTCGAAAGGCATAGCCGGTAGGTGACCCGGTCAATTTGTCGGTCGACCTTAAATGGCCCCACGTACTTAGATGCAAGCTTTTTTGACTCCACATGGAGCGGGAGATCCTTGGCCAAGAGCCAGACCCACTGGTTTGACTGGAACGTGGGTGCTGGGCACCTCTTACAGTCTGCCACCTGCTTCCTGGCCTTAGAGGTGGTCAGGAGGGAAGCACGGGCCTTCCGCCATGACCTCCATCAATGCTGCACAAATTGCTCAGCAGTAGGGACCCCAACCTCGCACTCCTCTTCAGTGAACATGGGTGGAGGAAACCCAAACTGGCATCCATAGGGCAACATGCCCAGGGATGAATGCAGGAGAGTGTAATGGCCATATTCTGCCCAGGGTAGATACTCCGCCCAGGAGGAGGGGTTGGTGGAGGTCAAGCACCGCAGAGTCTGGGCAAGGTCTTGAGGAGGAAGACGGGCAAGGGAGAAGAGGCTCACAGAGGCTCCCATGAGCTGGCAAAAGGCCTTCCAAAAATGACTAGTGAACTGGGGTCCCCGGTCAGACACCAGATCACTAGGCATCCCATGAATCCTGACCATGTGCTGTAATAAAAGCTCCGCTGTCTCCTTGGCAGATGGAAGCTTGGGCAGTGCCACAAACTTGCATGCTTAGGAGAAGCGGTCCACGAGGACCAGGATGACCGTGTTGTCTTTGGAGGGGGTAGGCCTGTGACAAAGTCCATGGAGATGTGAGACCATGGACGCACAGGGATGGGCAGTGGGTGGAGGAGACCTTGGGGCTGTGAACTGGGCACCTTGCAGCGTGCACACGTTTCGCAAAACTCAATAAAGGCACAGAGGTCTCTTTCCATACTAGGCCACCAAAACCACCTGCACAAAAAGTCCAGAGTCCTAGTCACCTGAAAATGAAGAGGCATGCCCCGGAGGCACGCACTATCTGGACAGGGCATCTGACTTGGTGTTCTTGGAGCCTGGCCTATAAGACAGCAAGAAATCAAAGCGGCTAAAGAACAGCACCAATCGGGCTTGGCAAGGGTTGAGCTGCTTTGCCTGTTGGATATAGGCCAGGTTCTTGTGGTCGGTCCAGACCACAAAGGGATGTTTAGACCCCTCAAGCCAGTGCCTCCATTCCTCCAGGGCAAGCTTTACAGCCAGAAGCTCCCTGTCTCATTGTAGTTGCATTCAGCTGGGGTAAGACAGTGTGAGAAGAACCCACACAGGTGGAGCTTCTTGGCTGAACCTAGGCATTGGGAGAGTACCGCTCCCACGCTAACATCCAAGGTGTCTACCCCGACGATAAACGATTCCTCCAGGTTGGGCAGCTGGAGAACCGGGGGGGTTGTTAACCACGCCTTGATCTCCTTGAAAGCTTTTTGGGCTTCAATGGTCCAATGCCCCAGGGGTAAGGGCGGTGAGGGGAGCCGTCACAGAACTGAAGTTCTGCAAAAAGTGGAAGAAGTAGGCAAACCCCAGGAAACATTGGACCAACAAGAGAGAGGTAGGACAGGGCCAGTCCACTACAACTCTGATCTTGGCCAGGTCCATGCAGAGGGTGCCCTTGGACACCACAAAGCCCAAAAAGGATACCGTAGAGACATGGAACACTGACTTCTCCAGCTTAATGTACAGGCAGTTGTACAAAAATAATGTAGCATAATTATGACTCATTGTAACATGACACATTGGGCTAAATTGGGCCAGTTGCATCTTACTTGTAGTACTTCGATTCATGACATTTATTTAACAACCAATATAAAACTTAAATTCGTAAATGCCCGTCAGGATCTGCCTGATGTGCCTGACGTAATCCTCGAGGGACTGGCTGTAAATGAGAATGTTGTCATGGTATATATATGCTTAATGACCCAGGACCTCTCTCAGGACTTCACTAATGAAGCACTGGAAGACCACCGGGGTGTTCATGAGCCTGCTGCCCATCCACGCTGTCTTCCATTCATCCCCCTGCACTGCACAACTCCAGCTTAGTGAATATGGCAGCCTGCAGCAGTTCCTCAAACGCTATTGAAATTAGGGGCAGGGGGTAGTGGTTTTTAACAGTGATGGAATGGGAGCTGAAGCAGGAGCAGCAGCAGCACTGGCAGGGTGAACCCCCTCAGTCTGTGCCCTGACCAGAAGGGTCAGCTGCTGCATCATGTCTCATAGCAGCTGCTCATGCTGGCCAATAAAGGCACCCTGACTTTGCAGGGCAGTTTTGATAGGTTCCAACTCTGCCGCGTCCATGGTGGTCACACCTTTCTGTTACGGGATGGCAGGGACATGGACCCAAGTGCAGAACCTGTGAGAAAGGGTCTTAAATGAATTAATGAGGTGATGGAGTGATTCTGCACATTGGGGTTGAGGTGGCTCAGAGCCAGGTTCGAACTGAATGGGGATGCTGAAACAACACGCTGAAACAAAGGCTGAGAAAGAAAAGTAAATTAAAAGATATTCAGAAAACAAAAGACACTTCCTCTGTTATTATAATAGTTTTATGTTTCACCTGTTTGTTCTCTGTAGAACAAACACTTTTTGTTTGGCTTGGAACAGTTTCTTGTTTAAATATTCTTTTTGTCTTTTAAGCAGTTTTTGGGGCAATTTATTATTTTCTTAGCCCTCTTTTCTTCCTTTAGTTGTTTTGGGGTAATTTCTTTTCTTTTTCTTTTCCTTTTCTTTCTTTTCCTTTCCTTTTCTTTAACGACACTGAGAACTGTACCAGTCACCCCTCTACAAAGGTGTGACAAAGGGCTGCTGTTTGCCACGGCCTTAAGTAGTGGAGCCCACAGGGGTGCCAGGTTGGCCCTAATCAGCCCGAGGACTTCTGGGAATTGGGGTTCCCTGAACTGGTGGCGCCTCACCACCATTGCCCTCTGCTGGCTGCCGGCAGCACATTAACCCTTACAGAAATTAAGTGTTGTTCATGTATTTTTTAATAATTGTTTTAATTTGTTTAAGTTTGGCTAATAAAAAGTCTTGGAAATGCTACCGTGTTTTATTGTGTTTAATGTGTTTTACCCCGCACAATGTGAACTTGGAATTAAAGATAAGGCTAATAAAAATTGGTCCCAAAATGGTCAGTCAGACAGTCTGGCTGTAAAGAAATTGGAATCAGCCACAGAAATTTATCAGTGGCGCATCCTACACATCATACTATCCAAGTACTCCTCAATTCTTTTTTGTACTATAAACATACTGTGTTTACATACTGAGGAGAATCACTAATTTTAAACAGTAATCTAACTCTATCCCCTTGTTATAAATTATGATTTTTCTTGAAAAACACTTGTAGTGTTGATTCTTGTTTTAGCACTTTTCTTGTTGGTAAGTTTTTTGGCAGCACAGCATGTTTTTTTCTTCGCTGAACAGAAGGAGATGGGGAAGGAGTAATGTGACATTGGGCAGATTCTTATAAAATTTATATAAGTAGAGTGTAAAAAAGAGATTGAACCTGGTGTTTATGGGCTCTCCCTTCTGGTATTCTATAACTGTAACGTGGTGGCTTGCCAGAGGTGGGGTTAGAACCCAGGCCGTCTGGTTGATATTTCAAAGGCCAACCAGGTGAGCCACCACAGGGTTTTGGAAAGCAGGACCCAAATGCTGAACTTCTATGCGATTGGAAGGTATTATTGACATGATATATACAACCGCGGACGCCGGGGCTCGAACCCACGTCGGCA
>JAILXH010214640.1:7456-18339 GCA_023558415.1 Piaractus mesopotamicus
CCTCAGTGATGTGAGAATCTTTCTCCTCCATCAGACGAGAGAAGTCTGAATTCACTCCCTGGAAAAACAGCTCAAGTTCAAAGTCAGCCTGCATTCAGCATTCCCTGCATGTCCTCGCTTTGACTATACTTCACTACACATGTTGATGATGGTTACAATATAAAAAGCCAAAATCTGAAGATACCTTCAGAAGACAAAATACTTGCAAAGGTTCAGTTAACATTAAACAACTGTTCCCTAATACCTTAGCTTTAACATTCAGCTTCAACATTCAACAAAGTGTCTTCCCTGGCATGAAGAGCAGGTTTTGCCTAAATAATGATTTGCCAATTTTCATTTCCAAACTGCTGTTAAAAGCAAATACTGAAACTCCACAGGTGGTTTAAAGACCGTAAAGTTTGAGTGCTCATGAGTGCTGACATCACAAGGCATTAAGATAATACTGTCACTAATATTTATTTATTTCATATTGTTTTCCTTAAAATAACCCTAGTTGGTCATTAATATATAATGTATTAAGAAAACATGCATATTTTTATAAAAACATGGTATGATGCTGCTTTTTAAAAGTTGAACAAATGTTTAATAAACACAGGCTGTAAATTAGACCGTGTTGTTTATTTTAGACCTTACATCACCTTGTTTAGCCTCAACCTGTAAAAAAGTATTTCTCACATTTAATTTTTCTGGTCAGATACCATTAAGCATAACCTCCATCTCATTAACTTACATTCTTTGTCTAAAACACTTTCGTCCTACTCTAATCCTGTATTTAGAAGGCAGCAAATCATGTGCTTTCAGTGGAGAGTACAACAACAATGACTCTGCTCTTTTTTGTTTTACAAAGCTCCCAAAATGCAGAAACTATTATAATGAGGAATAATTAGAGAGTCACGATTACTCAGTAAGAAAATGACATCAGGTAAATCTGCTAATGAGGGCTCGATCATTCCCTGCCATCCCATAATTATTCCTAATTCCTCATCATACCCCCTGTAGGGGACCTCGAGTTGCTCTATGTATTACTTATCAGCCAACTGAATCAAATGGCAATCCAGTGATGAATCATAAGATGACAAATAGCTGTGAGGTTGCAACTTTGTCTTTTTAGATATATTAGCTTCACTGCACACATCATCACTACACTACACAAGTATTTACATCAATATGACAAACCAACTGTGTTAATAAATGGTAGATTGGGTACAGGTTTTTTAAAGAATGTTAAAGACGATAGTTTGTACTTAAAACACAGTCATTACTTTGTCACGGCAAATGCAAAGCTGGGGTTTGGGGCCTAACTCACATGCTTTTGTAGCTCACTATATATTATATGGGACAACTCATGATCTAGTCAGATGACTAACGACATATATTTTAACCAGATTTTGGCCAGCAATATCCAGGTGATTTCTCTACATTAATTTTCAAACTTAGTGAAAGCAGACTCTTCTAAAGCCTGTTTAAACTAAGCCCATTTTCCTGCAAGCACCACAGTGCTAAGATCAGACCTGATGATAGTAGAGCAAGTATGTCTTTAAACACTTGTAACCCAGAAGATGCTGGTAAAACTCCAAATAGAGTTTACATACAGCATAGTCTCCTTGTTACATGAACACGGTGAAGGGAGGAGAAACATCTACAGACCTCTAAATCTGAGACTTTGGCCTCCAGACTGGAAGTCTTCACTTTTTCCGTGGTCAGCTGTGCTTTTAGGCTCTCAAGCTCTTCATTCAAACTCTGGGCAGAGGAACACAAATCAAAAAAAGTTTTTGAAGCGATGTGCTTTATATGCTTTTCTAACTCTGACAATTTGTCAGAAGATGTTCTTCATGGAATGTATTTAACATGAAGGATTTCATAATGTGCCAACAAATGGTGAAAGAAAAGCTCTCCTTACCTTCACTTGGCTCTGGTGTGCCATGTTTTCTGTGCTCATCTGAAACCTCACGGCTGTTGTCTCCTCCCGTGCTGCCTCCCTCTCACTCTCAGCTTTGTCCAGCAGTTCCTTCAGCTCCAACACCGTTTCTGGAAGCTTCTCCATCTGTTGGAGCTCCTCTTGGAGGCTGGCACTCTCCTGTCGCAGTGCTGCCATGCTGGCATTCAGCCGGTCCGTCTCTCGCTCGCCCTGCTCCTCCAGCTCCTGGATTCGAGTGGCCTCAGCCGACCAGCGCTCCCGAGCCTCCTCTCGCTCTGCAGTCAGCCGGCAGATAGTCATTCCCAGCTCCGCCATCTCTGTATTGGCCCTGTGGAGTCCTTCTTTGGTCTCTGCACTCTCCAGCACCAGTCTCTCGTTCTGGGTCTTGAGCTCAGATACCTCCTTATGGACTCTGGCTAAGTCGGCCTCTAATTTAGTCCGCGTAGATCTTTCCGTGTTCAGTTGAGATGATATCTCCGCTACATGTTCCTTCGACTGCATTAGTTCACTCACATGGGCTCGATTCTGCTCCTCAACTTGTTTCTTTAGTCCTTCTGTCAGGGTCTGTAGCTCTTCACAAGATGCCTCTTTGACTTCCAGCCTGGCCTGGACTTTTAACTTCTCTTCTATGGCACTGTGCAGTTTGGCCTTCAAGTCCACCAACTCCTCCTGGAGCCTAGACACCTCTTTCACATTCAGCCCCAACTGTTCCTCCAATACAGTAGCTTTTGAAGCCATCTCTTGGGCTTCCTTTGCTTGACAGGCACTTGTCTCTTTCTGAGCCTTCTCCACTGCTTTCCTCTGCACCTCCAGGCTCTCCATCATCTCCTTCTGTCTCACAAAGGCTCTCTCTGCCTCAGCCTTTCCAGCCTCTAGGTCTTTCTCCCTGACTTCCAGCTCTTCCACTCTTGCCTGGAGTTGCTCACACAGCCTCTCTCGATCTTCCAGCTGAGAGTCTCGGTCCTTCAGCTGCAAGGAGAGATTCGCTTCGTTGCGTCTTGATGCCCCAAGGCTTTTCTCAAGATCGGCAATCTGGCCATTGATGTTGCGTAGCTCATCCTGCATGGTGGTGAGAGCAGCTTTGACAGTGCCATGCTCCTCTCGGAGGTCCCTGTTCTCCTGTTCTAACTTGCGGACTACGCCCTGGGACTCCTCTGCCTGCAACTTTGTTTTTTGAAGATTCTCGTCCAGCTCACGGTTCTCCTCTCGCATCCGCTGTTCCCGCTCATCTACTGTCACTTTAGCATCACTGAGCTGCCCTCTGAGCTGCTTTTCAGATGCTCTCAGCGAAGTCAGCTCAATCTCTAATGCAGCCTTACTTTCTGCCAGCTCCTTTCTGGTCTCCTCATTCCTCTTGACTGTTTGTAGAAGCTTGTTGTTCAGCTCCATGAGCTGGGTGCACTGCTCCTTGTATTCGTCAATCTTTTTGGCCTGATCTTTGGTACTGGACTCAAGTTCTATTACATTCCCACTCAGGCTCTGTCTCTCTCCTCTCAGCCGCTCAGTTTCACCCTCAAGGTGTTTGATCCTCTTGGCACTGGAGAGCAGTTCAGTCTCTTTCGTCCTGATCTGTGCTGTTAAGCTTTGAAGCTTCCCTTCCAGAGTTTCTTTTAGAGAGCTCAACTTCTTCTGCAGCTCTTCTCTCTCCTCAAGTGACCTCTTCTTTTCCTTTGCGGTCTGCTCCTCCATTGTCTCCAGTGAGCGCTGAAGGTCTTGCAGCTGTCTCTGGAGGTTGCTGGCTTCCTTTTCTCTCACTGCCAGTGCCCCCTGGAGTTTATCCACTGCATTACGTTGGTCTTCTGCCTGTTTCTTCAGTTTTTCACCTTTTTCTGTTAAAGCCAATATTTTCATCCCTCCATCCTTCAGGGCTTGCTCTTTCATTCTCAGCTCCTCAGCCAGGCGTTCAGCCTGCCTCCTCTTTTCCTCTCCATCAGCTAGCGCATCTATCCTCCCTTTCTCTGCTTCCTTCAGTCCATCCAGCAGCTCATGGATCTTCTGGGCTGAGTCAAAGTGGCTGGCTGCCCTTTGCCCTTTTTCTTCAAGCACCCCATCCAATTTAGCTATCAACTCCTCATTCTTCCTCTCTGCAGCGACCAGTTTACCCTGAAGTTCCTGATGTGCTGCCTCTCTGATGCCCTCACGTCCCCTCAGGACATCCAGCTCTTGGGCCAGGCTCCGCTCCCTCTCGCTCAGCATCTCCAGTTTGAGCTGGAGCTCCTGGTGGTTAGCCTGTGCTGCTAACGAGATGTCCAGCTGCCTCTGGAGTTCAGTCACCACTTCACGGAGCTCCGTGGCCTCTCCACCAAGCTGCTGGATTCGCTCGACAAGCTCTCGCTGCTTCAATTCTGACTGATCCAGCTCCAGACGCAACTCATCTACAGCGCTGCTGGTAGAGTCGGACAATGGCTCGGTAAGGTCAGCCAACAGACCCGGCCCTAAGTCTGGACTACAGGGTAACTCGGGAGCTTGCTATCAGAGTAACAGCAGAGATGGGAGAGAGGGTGAGGTTAGAATAAGATAGAGTCACATACAAACAAAAGGCTAGAACCAACGCTTTACTTTATCCACGTCAGAGGTGGGCTGTAGCTAGTTCCATTTGCTCAGTTACAACTCAAGTAACATTTTAATAGATTTATGGAAATTTTAAATTAAAGAAACTACGTTTTACAAGTTAGTTGTTAACATTTAGATAAATTTCTTTTTTGTGTGTTTTTTATATCCCCAATTTTCTCCCCTGTTTAACTGTAGCAAATTCTACTCGCTAACTAGGTGTTTCCCCTTATCACATGATGCTACCGAGCTGGGAGGGTGACTTCTCTTGGACTCCTGGATAGAATTTCACTGTGCTACGTTACTAACAGCATTTGTACTGCGTTGTAATTGGTCATATTTCTCACTTTGGAGCTTTATTATTTTAGATTAGATCAAGAGTGCAACAAAAAAAAGAAGAAACATGCCCAACAAACTTCAGTTCCTAAGCTTGATATTTGTTCCACTGCAGTACTGCAGTTTTTTGACCTGGAACTTTTCTACTTCTACTCAAGTTATTTTTTTATAAACTTTTACTTGAATCATGGTTGAACTGAAGTAAACACAGTTTTACTTGAGTATGGGTTTAGGCTTCTCTACCCATCTATTGTGGAATTTCTAGTTTTGGATTCCTTCCATCTCAATTTTGACCACAGTTATAAGCTATTTTAAACAGTACTTGATTAAGCTGAAGAAGAACATAAAAATCTACAGGCTTGACCATTAGAAGTCATGAGGCAGCCTTCGATGGAATCAGCTTTTGGTTACTACTGCCATCTGCTGGATTTGCATGATAGGAGTAAGCATTTGACATGATGAAGATAACCAAATTAAAATTAGAAATGTATAAATTAATTAATAGCTAATAATGTATGCATGTCTCTTTACTTTTGTTAGATCATTTTCTCTATTTACTTTTGTTATACTTCCAGTGTGATTATTTGATTATCTGTTTGCACTGTGAATCCTGTTTGAAGGAGAAAGGCTTATCACCTGTGAATATGTGCTGGCCAGGCTATTAATGCTGGAGCTGCGGCTGGGTGGTTTCCACATGTGACTGGGAGAGTTAGTCAATCCTAGAGTCCTCCTGTGGCACAGTTCACAGTGCATTATCAGGAACATGTAAAGGGGTCAGAAGTTATGCCAACATGATGCTGGACTACTCATTTTTAAGCACATCCAAATACGTTCCTCACTAATTCGCTCACAAACTAACTGAATCACTCACACTGTTCTGCTTATTATGCTACAACATGATCACAACAATTATGAAAACAAGCCAAAGCATAAAGCAAAACAAAATATAATTCTTCTTGAAATGGAAATTCAGATTGTTTCCTCTTTATTACCTTGCAAACGTCGGCCACGCTGAATCAAGGTCATGACCTCGGGATGCCAGATCAAACTGGACCTCATTGAGCTCGTAGAGATAATTAATAATGTCAACACTTAGATGAGGCTTTAGGAAGGGACTCCGAGCATAATACCAGTCACTGCAGATAAAGAACAGAGAAATGATGGCTACAGAGCTATTAAATTACAGAAGCTCAAGTTTTGACTCTATGAATACTCTTTTCAAGGTGCTCGCAATTCAGATTCATCTGCTTGGGGAAGGGGTCCGAAGACAACCGATGTTACAAATGTTGTTCCACACGATGCATGCAATTACAAATTTCCACCAGAGAGGTCTTCAAATCCCCAAAACCTACATAGTGTAGCTTTAACAATACAACTACATATGTCACTGTTATTACATAGCACAGCAAAATGTAACAACAGTCATCCCCAATAATTTTGAGAATAATAACATGAAAGAGGTAAAGAATATTCTTTAAGGCAGACTGCCATGGAACTGTTTACCAAATAGTTATCAACCTCAACAGCTGGGGCAAAAACAGTGCAGTGCTGTCCCTCAAGACTAGGGCAGAGTGTTACTCCCAAAAAAAAAGCACCTGGGCTAGAATTTGGACATCACAACAAATGTAATACACAAGACCAAATGCATGAAACACACACTAAAGAGGTGCCTTACAGAACATGCACCACAAACACATGCTTGTTTGTTTACACCCCAACACACACACCTATTCTTTAGCAAACACAAACAAAAGGGCAGCTTCCACTCCTAGCACACGCTCTGACAAAACAAGGAACCCATTTCAAGAAGTACAACTCAATAAAGGAAGAGAAAGCGTCAAGTTTGACTAATGAAAGTGATGGCTAGGGAGAGCGGTTCATTTACAGGAACGTGGAACAATAGAATGAAGAATAAGCAAGTGAACTTCCTGGGTTGCCAGACACACACGGAACTCAATACACACAGGTGATGACGCACAAAACTGTTAATGCCACTACATGAGTTTTTTTCCTGCATGTCTTTAAACTCAATTTAACTGCTCCAGAACCATTACGCAGGATTGATCTTTTAGGTGCCACCACGATGGGTACTATCCCTAAATTCATAACTATCCCTAAATTCATAACTGTTGTTTCAAATTAAGAGCCCTCTGCAGAGTTTTGTAATTGTGATTTTGTGAAATTTCATAAAATTCTAAGCAGTGGTGGCTATAATTTTGGGCCGCTGCTGCAAAATAAATATAGCGGAAACACTCCCAGTACTTCTGTCCAAATTAAGGTGCTGTCTGAAATTGCACTGCAATGTAATGTATATAATGTTACAAAAGAGGCTCATTATGCACAATCTTATAATACCTTTTGGAGCAAAACAGACAGCCTATGATCAAAGGGAGCCTTCTTTAGTGGAACTTTCCCCAGGTAGAGAGAGTTGACACAAAGATGAATACAGAGATTTCTGAGAGTGTGAGAGAGCGTGGTTACCTGGTGGTCCTCGAATTCAGGAGGCACTGCTGAAGAGTGTCCGCTAGCCGTTGGTGTACCAGAGAGTAGCGGATGAATGCTCGGCCTTTCCCCAGCGATGTTTTCAGCTGAGAATGCAAAAGTGAGAAAGAAAACATTAGCGCCCTTTCAAAAGGTTAGACCGAACTTCACAGAACTGACACAGCATAACTGTCTTAAATAGGATATTCTTGCCTAGAAGCAAAACTACTTTTCAGGGACATTACTTAAGCAGCAGAAGTTTTTTTGGTTAATAATTTAAAACTCATATAAAAGCATTTGCTGTATTGTTAGCTAGTCAACTGCATTTTTCTCAGACAGTAGATCTACTATTGATATTCAATGTAAATTCTAACATTTCGAGTTCGGAAAATGCAAATCTCAGTACCTGAAGTTTATTAAAAATATGGAAGTTGGAAATAACTAATTTGGGTGGAAATACTGGGTAAAAATCAATAAATAAACTGATGAAGTGCAAGTAAGAAACAAACAAAACAATCACACACATACAGTGACTACAACACAGCACAATACAAAGGAGCAATATGAAGAATATTATTAGACACAACTCTATAATAAGTTCCAGAAAACCAGCGATGACGAAATCAGAAAACGTGATGCGTTGAGAAACACCAGGATTTCCATGCACAACTAAATAAAGCAGAGCTCACGTTTATGTTTTTTCCCCCACTCGACACAAACACTCAGCTGGTCTAGAATTCAGCTAGTCTTCTGTAACAATTTATGTAGAAGTTTTCGGCAACAGGAAGAAAGCTTTGCCTTTGTTAAGAACTGCAGCCAGCAAAGGACAAGCAGCACAGACGGCAATTAGTATTTTAAATGCCCTCTCGCCTAACAGAGCCATTCACATGACAGCATGATATTTCACAAAAACTTTTCTTTGTGAGCATATGAGGAAGAATAGATTATTTCAGTGGATCCTTTGTATTTCAAACAGAACAAAAAAACATGAAACTATAACACACAGATGTTTACGTACCTAATCTCTGTTTGCATGTGCAATTAAGGTGCTTTGCAAAAGAGGCCTAACCTCATGCAGTCATAATGAATGCATGTTGCAAAGAAAACTCAAAATAAAACATCATGGAACAAACTCCAGGCAAAATCTAGCAGCACAAGACTGTTCACCTGTGTGAATGAATGAATAAGTCCTACCTCAGGAATAGACTTGACAAAGCGGATGCCATCATTGGCTCCCTTGATTTTGGCCAGGCAGTCATTGAAGAAGTCCCAGTAATCTTTCCTTATACCCAGAAATGTAGTCTTCTCCTTCTGATCAAACTGTACAAAATAACACTGCATTAGTGCATTAGTACCACTACATAAATACATTAAATACAATAGTGTAATAAACTCATAACGCGTAAATTGCTTCATCAAGTTCCTCTATCAATATGACCAAAACCCACAGGATGAGAAAACTGAATGAAAAATCAATGTCAGCAACTTCTACTAGGGTTATGGTCAGTTTAGCACTTCAATTCAGTCACATTTTAATGCGTTTAGAAATCAAATCAAAAATCAGATTTGCCCATAAAATTTCATTTAATCGACTGAATGTAGTGTGAAGAATTTGTCTGTTCAACTGAAAAGGTCAAAAAGACACATACACATACATGCATACATACATACATACATACATATATATATATATATATATATATATTAATTTTCTCCCTCTGGAAAGCTCTGTGTAAAATCAGAGTGCATAAGGAGAGGGAAAATGAATCTAGCTATGTAACTCACATTAAGAGGAGGCTAAAGAAGAATACTGGAGGCACAGCCAGCCATTTAAACAGCTGTCATCAGAAGCTGGCTAGTTAATACTGAGATGCTTGCAACTGTTACAGCTAAGTTTCAAGTGAGTTGCAGGTTGTTTTATATTATGCTACTGGTGTGCGATTTATTTGACGTAAGTTCCAAGCAACTAAAGTTGAAAAATGTTTAAGAAAGTCTTTTTTTAATTGTTACATGTTGCATGCAACTTTTTTTCTTTTTTAAGTTGCACAGAAGTGATGTTTTATAACTTACAACCGCAACAAGTGAAAGCTTCACCATGTAAAACTAGCTTAAGAGGTAATTGTCAAGCCCTAAGATGATTAAATCAACACTAAACTGCTTAGTGCTGTGCCCAACCACATTCCACCCCTTGTAACTAGAAATTAGGCCTGTGTCAAAGATGATACATTTATTTATCAGCTGACATTGACAAATTGTGATCTGCTGAAGATGACACTTCTTCTTTTCTTGTAGTGCTCTGTATGTGTGCATGTGTATGAGTGAGAGAACCCGAACCTGTAGCAGGTACTCCAGTTTGTAGGAGAACTTATGTAGGTTAGAGCTGTCATCTGTGATTGGCTCTCCATTCTCCTTGTACTCTTTGGTTATCTCTGCCACAGCATCTGTTAGGCCCGATAAGAGGACACAGGTATAGAAAGAAAAAAGGAGAGATGAAAAAAGTAGTGCCACAAATATGAACAAGAACATCTGTAGTTTAAAGCAAACAGCAGTAAACAGATATTGCAATTCTATTAAAATAGGCATGCCCCTCTAAGGCTCACATGAGTTAGTATGCTTTTCTTCCAAAAGGCCTCTACTAATCATTCTCTCTTAAAACTTTCTCGTTGTTTAACAGCACTATCAAAGTTCTCTCCTCAATCATTACAAAATGACAATGAAAAATGCTAAAATATGACAAAATGTAAAACATTTTTTTTCTTTGTTGAAAAAAGACTATTCAAAACAAAGTATGCGTATATTATGTACTGCTTATAATAAACTATTTACAAGCAGCAATATGTAAATAGGATGTCTTCCTCATCCTACCCACCATTAGATTTTACATGCTGTCCACCAATTAGCTTCTTGTTAAAAATGATCAAAGGACGACTGTTTTCTCTTCACGTCTAACCATCTACCAGTATCTCTTCAGAAAGTAGTCCTCCATACATAAGCTCCATAGCAAGTGAGGAGTTTTAATCTGCACCTGGCTCATCATTTTTTCATTTTGTCACAATGCTAAAGGTACAGCACTCAAACACTTTTTTCGACTTCAGCTAGTCGAAAAATCCTCTGCCCTAGCTCTGGTGTTTTCCCTCCAGAGGGATCCTCACACGTGCCTCTTATCCATCTCAGGAACTGGAAAGATGCCACCAAAGGCCGAACTGTGAGTCGTGACTCTGTCTCAGGCTGCATGTCCCAACTCCTCTTTGTTGACCGTCCCAGGACGAGGACAGTGTCTCTTCACCCAGCTGGCCAGGACAAGGGCCCCTCTGAGGGAAAGCCACTAAACATGAAAGCAAAGCAAACTAGCTACTGCTGGAGGTGAATCTGCCTGACATTCTCCCTCTTTGTATCTCTCTCGCTCAGTCTCTTTACTCTCCCACTGTGTCCACACAATAGGCCACCCTCTCTCTCTGTGCTACATACATTCATACACAATCACACACACAAGTCCATGTGTATGAGAGCGTGAGCCCCACATGCAGTCTCTCTCTCTCTCTCTCTCTCTCTCACACACACACACACACACACACACACACACACACACACACACACA
>JAILXH010214699.1:8721-22365 GCA_023558415.1 Piaractus mesopotamicus
CGGGCTAATTTTAGCAACGTTTCCTACATTGTTAATGCTACTGAGACACAGTTACGGTTGTCATTCAGGCACTAACTGTTCTATGAGTTAAGGTTGCAGTGTTTTTACAAGCTGGAACAATAGAAAAAGGATGTAATGTTATCTAATGAATATTTCACAACAGCACATGCAAGCATACTGTACACACTGTACAGTAGTATAAACACCTAGCTTGTGCCACTGATAAGGCATAAAAGCTATGACTGTATACCAGTGTTGTGACTTTTGTATAAATATGATATTTAATAAACTACACACTGTTATGAGTAAAGCATTATAGATATATATATATTTTTTAACAATCTCTTTTTTTTCTTCTTCTTCTTCTTCTTGTTCCCCATAGCCTGGAGTGTCGGTGTCCCTCCTGAACCCTCAGCCATCCAATGGTCTCTTTTCTACCCAAATTGATATCCGCCAAGGAGACAGCAAGGACAGCATTATCCGCAGACTATCCAAAACGAACAGAGGCATCAAAGGTTAGACTTACAATAAATTGACATCTTCAAATTCTATAAAAATAAAAATGTATTTACCTGGCCCAGGTATGTTAGGAGTTGAAATGAGATGACAGATGGCAGTGTTTGGTTGGGAATCTCTGGTCTTATAGACAGTGTTACTAACTCCAGCTTTCCTCTTGCTCAGACTTATCCAAAGTGAAGCTGATGCGGTTTGAGGACCCAGTGCTTGGCCCCCGCAGGGTGCCCGTTTTGGGAAAGGAAGAGCAGGGCAAACTCCCTATCTCAGACAAGTCTGTTTTCCACATCAACTTAGAGGACAAGAAGGTACATGTGAGTGACAACGGCCTCAAGGTGGACATTGGAGACACTCTTATCTACCTAGTCCAGTGAGATTTGGGACTCTTCATGAGGGGGAAAAGCAGCCGTCACAGTTTCTACAGTTTCTACTCCTTCAACTGGTCATTTCTTTCTGAAGTTCCTTCTAATAGCCATCTAGAAATAGTTTGTCTGAAATGGCTGTTTAGCATTAGCAAGCACTTAGTCTTGATGTAGAGTGCTGAGGCTAAAACAGCCTGGAAAGAAGTCAAAACCACTCTTTCTTTCTGAGGTTAGAAGGGACTGCAATTGGTGAAAGTAACAAGGTAAGCCACGCTTGACTGTAACGGTGACCATTCAGGTCAACACTTCGTTTTTGTTTTTTTTTTTTGTTTTTTTGGGGTTTTTTGGGGTTTTTTTTGGGTTGCTGTCATTTACAGTTAGGATATAGAAATGTCTCATGGTCTGTTTATTGTGGCTTATGTCTTAGAACATCACATCTCCCTAAATGGTACATCATTTTCTGTTTTTCCTCAGTGTTCCAGTTCAGATCAACTTTTAAAACATAAAACAAACACATCCAATCATAAAAGCATTGATGACAGATTATTCTGAGTTGTGTATGGACCTGTCAGCTTCTTACTCTATAAGAGTAAACACCGTTTTCTGTAACAACTTCTATTTTATCCGTGTCTGACTATTATTCAAGGAATATTTAATAAGGAACGTTTCCCCTTTCTGTAGTTTCAGAAAACATCATTTTTCACAAATAGAATTTCATGTAGATGTTCAAAGGAATGTGCTAAAAATAAAGGAATCCTCATAAGTCTTGGATGTTTTTTGTGACTATGAATTAATCCACACATCTTTCTGTCTGCTGCGTTATTAGTGAACCTCTATGAGATATCCCAGTGAGTTGTTGCTTGTTTTCTTGTAAGCAAACCCACAGCAGATTCAGAGGCAGAGCTTGATGTAGCTCGGTAAAAAGGGACGTGATCGGTTTAATGTGCATTGGGCGTGCAGGAGCAAGAAATGAGGCGAGACGTCAACCTCGAGAGGACATGCACTTCTGCCTCATCTGAGTGTTTACTGAAGGAGCTTTTTACCAAGGAGCTGTAGCTTCAGACATAGGAGGTACAGTAGTAAATCCATTGTTGGGTGTATATTTTGTGGCACTGGTGGTATTTTTTTTTTTTTTCTCTCTCTCTCTTCTTGTGTTGTATGAATGAAGGTTGCTCAGTAGGCCAGTTATGTAAGTTTGGGAGGCCCACTGTGTGCTGTTTTGTGCTGAATGTCAATTTATTGTGCTACTTATTGTGTTGAGGTGGATGTTTATTTGGGCAAGTCGGCTGTGTGTTCTGCTGTTTGTGTGCATCTTAATTGGCTTTGGAATTGTGATTTGAATGTCTCGTGTCTACAGTAGGTGTACCACTTCTCCATTGTGTATTTCTCCACTCTAATTTGAGTGTGCTTGCGCCTGTGTGGCTGTGTATTAGCCACTCGGAAGAGGCTGGTCTCTTATCAGTCCAGAGCAGCTGGCTGGTTTAGCTCCTTGGCCAGGCAGCTATCTGAAGGAGCACACCCCTGTCACTATGGGAAAGCTCACCCTTGTCTTCTCCGTCAGCCCCCTGTCAGCCTGAGGAATTTGTTACGCGCCGACGCCCCAACACCCACCACCATGTAAGTGTTCGCCCCCTATCAGGAGCCATCACTCGTGTGGAGGGTAACGTTGTCAAAACACTGTCAAAACATTCAGGTCAGGTGTATGTTCTTGTACTGGGCTGCTGCCGTTCGCTCCTTGAAAGCACATTGCCTGTGACACCAAGCTGTGCCTCTGTGGTTTTGCCATGCAGCAGCTACCTCTTCTGTCGTCTGAGCACAACAGAGAAGACTCGGGTGGACGTGGAACTGGAGGCCGTGGAGCAGGGAGCTGGTCACCACACGGTGACGGGATGGAACTTCCTGTGCTTACTCAGCCAGGCCTCGGAGTGACCACCACAACGGTGACTACTATCACACAAACAGGAGGAGACTGGAGCACGGGGCTTTTTGAAGTGTGCAGTGACAGCAGCACATGTAAGATAATGTGTTCAAAATAGGCTTCTCTTTGTGAGTTTATGATAAACACATACATGACCGCCTAAATGTAGTACTAGCACTTTCTGCCTCAAACAATGGACTGGCGTTTGTGAAACTGACCTGTAATCTGTGATCTGTAAATGTTTCAGGAAGTAGTTCAGACAAAAAAAGACAATGGCCACAATTTACTATTCAGCTAATATCATCAAGCTAATTAGTGCTTTTACCGGCCATTCATTGTTAAAAATGTTGCCTGTTCTATTCCTTTATGGTGGTGTTAGTGTGTATGCATCAGGGTAATTGAATATTCATTTCTTTTTGAGATTTTGTAAAAAGAAATATTACGAAGGAGTGTATTGACCAGAATTTTCATGTTTTCTCAAGTTTGATCAATGAACCAAAATGTACAATGATATTTGCATCAGGTATAAAGGAGTTAATGTTGACTAGGAAAGAACTCAATTTCCACAATAAAAATTCTTAGTCCTCAAAAAAGGGGGTTCAGTAAGGGGTTTTCAGGTAAAATTAGATGCTACAGAGAAACTGCAGGCAAATGAGGTAAAGTTGTGTGAGAGAATCTGTGATCTTTTGAGAATTATCTGGATTTCACAAATATTTTCATGCAAGTGATAATAAAGCATTCATTAACCTACATGCTATCTTTAATTAATAAATGATTTGAAGAGACTTCTCCATCAATTTCTCTAAAATAGGCCTAAGTTGTTAAGATGTAAATCAGCACATTCAGGGCTGGGTTTCACCAAAGCACAAAGATGATTGCTAAATGGTACAGCGAGCATCATAATGAACGCTCCCTCTACCAGTTCAGTTGGTCTTAACACTTGCTGCAAGATGCTTTTGGGGAAACCGGGCCCAGGGTGGTTTGATGTGAAATACTTTGATGGTTTGATTGAGAATTGTGCACAGTTGCACTAATAGGAAGCAGATGTCTGAAGTGTGGAATGCTTCTAAACACTACATCACAAAAAGCTTTTACAAAAATTGTTACAAATACATTTACCAGCCATAACCATAACTAGGGTGACGTCATTTACAGTAGTATTTTGTAAAAGCCATTCAAGGTGGAGAGTTACCTATAGGACATTGGTCAGTAAATGAATTAAATAGTCTCCAGTCTTAGTGCCATTTACCATTACCAGCATAACATAAAACTCAGAAGACATGTAGGTCCACTGGTCATTTTGGATAGTAAATGCAACCCATTTCCAGAAAAGCTGGCACGCTGTGCAAAATGTAAATGAAACAAATGCAATGATGTGCAAATCATTTAAACCCTATATTTAATTGAAAACGGTACAAAGACAACAATGTTGAAACTGAGAAATTTTATTGTTTTTTTGAAAAAAATATGCCCATTTTGAATTTAATGCCAACAACACGTTCCAAAAAAGTTGTGATGGGGCATGTTTACCACTGTTTTTCATCACCTCTACTTTTAACAACACTGCAAGCATTTGGGAACTGAGGAGATCAATTGCTGTAGTTCTGGAAGTGATACGTTTTCTCGTTCTTGCTTAACATAGGATTTCAGCTGCTCAACAGTTGGGGGTCTCCTTTGTTGTATTTTTCATTTATTAATGCGCCAAATGTTTTCAATGGGTGACAGGTCTGGACTGCAGGCAGGCCAGTTTAGCACCCGGACTCTCTTAATACGGAGCAATGCTGTTGTAATACATGCAGAATGTGGTTTTACATTGTCTTGCTGAAATAATCAAGACCTTCCCTGAAAAAGACGTCGTCTGGATGGCAGCATATGTTGGTTAAACATGTATATATCCTTCAGCATTAGTTGTGCCTTCAAAGATGTGCACGTCACCCATGCCATGTGCACTCCCATACCATCATGAATACTGGCTTTTGAACTGTGCCCTGATAACAAGCTGAGTGGTCTTTAGCTCAAAGGACACAGTGTCCATGATTTCCAAGAAGAATTTCAAATTTTGATTTGTCAGACCACAGGACACACTTCCACTTTCCCTCAATCCATTTTAAATGAGCTCTGGCCCAGAGAAGGTGGCAGCGTTTCTGGATCCTGTTTTCTATATTGCTTCTTCTTTATGTTTGAGTTTTTTTTACTTGCATTTGTGGATGCAGCGATATATAAACAGTGTTTTTAAGAAGTGTTTCTGAGCCTGTGCAGTGATTTCTACTACAGAATCATATCCGTTTTTAATGCAGTGCCGCCCGAGGGCCTGAAGATCACGGCCAGCAAATACTGGTTTTCAGCCTTGTCCCTTGTATACAGGGATTTCTCCAGATTCTCTGAGTCTTTTAATGATATTATGTACTATAGATGATGAAAAGCAAAAGCTCTGTGCTATTTTCTCAATTTGAACACTTGATATGTTGTCTTTGTACTATTTTCAATGATATATAGGGTTTAATTGCATTTTGTTTTTATTTACATTTTGCTCAGCGTTTGTTTTTTGGAAATGGGGTTGTAAAATGGCTGTATTTGTGTTGTACACATGACAATCCAATTGTAAGGAAATCTAAGTGGGTGACTTTCTGTACAATACACGATTTCACAAACATCTCAGCGATTAAATATTGCTGAAATTTGGAGAAAATCATTAGAATTCCCCCTCAAACAGTCATTGCTGTCATTTTGAAAATATACTGTATATAAAGTCTTACATTTTAGAACTAGTAGGCCCTTTTTTTATTGGCAATAAACTCAACCAAATGCTTTCTGTAGCTGCTGCTTAGTCTTATAGAGTGGTTAGGTATATTGGCATTTCTCTTTTTGTATTGTTTTGGTTGTTTTGGCAGTTCAGTGAGATTTAGTTAAGGACTCTCACTTGTCCATTCTAAAATACTTCATTTCTTCTGCTGGTCTCTGAACCACTCTGTTGTATGTATGTACGTCTGTATGTTTGTTTGTTTGTATGTTTGTATCTTACAGCTACTTACATTTATTTTATGTTTTATTTTGAAGCTGTTTTACATTATATTTTAAAATGTCCTGAAATCACTTATTGGAATTCTCGTGCTTCATAGTAGAGGTGAGGTTTTGGTGTTGGTATGCAGTGTTGTTCAAATATGATGTTCATTTACCAAACAGTTCAACTTGTGCAATCTGTCCATAGTATTTTGTCACTTTATTGATGTTGAACTGTTTTGTTAAAGCAGACTCATAATCATATTTTACTTTATCAGGTGCAAGAGATACTTGGCTGTGACCACAGGACAGGGGTATTCAACCCCAGTTTTGGAGAGCTAGTGTCCAGCAGTTTGGTAATTCCCTACTCAAACATACCCACAACCTGTCACTAAACGGACAAGTTGAATCAGGTATGTCAGAGTAGGAAAATACTTAACTGTGCTGGACACCAGCCCTTCAGGCCTGGAGCTGAATATCCATGCCACAGGCTTCTTTATCAAACTGTTTGAGTGTAAAGAATGTCCTTTCACCGATCTTTGTGGAATGTACACTCCTAGGGAGACCATCATTGATGAATTTCTAACATATGTAAACTCTGCCTGACTGTTGATTGACGAAAGATGCCAGTAGAAATTCTTTTGTAACCCTTTCTTGTCTTGAGATTCAACAACTTTTCATCTGAAATTCTATAAAAACTATTTTGTTTGAGCCATATTGAACTCTTGAACTTATGTTTGATGTTATAATGATACCCAACCCAAGGCAGAATTAGACTAGTGTTTCCCAACCTTGGTCCAGGAGGCACACTGCCTGCAAATTTTAGTGCTTTCCATGTTTTAACACAGCCACTTCAGCATAGTAAGGGGTTGTTAATGAGCTTAGTCATTGGATCAGGTGTGTTGGGAGCAGAAATAACATTAAAACGTGCAGGGAAATGTGCATCACGGACCAGAGGTTTAGGAAACACTGTCATAGAGGGTGGGGCACTTTTACCATCAATGATCTTGACTGTTTAAACCAGGGGTGTCCAGCATTATCCGCAAAGGGCCGACGTGGCTGCAGGTTTGCATTCAAAACAAGGAGAAGCACACCTGATGGATTTCACGCAAAGGAGTTAAAAAGAAGGTCCTGCCTGATGTTCGATTAGGTCTCAAATGCAAAATCGCATACATTATAAATGATAAAGATGTGATGATAATAGTAGATCATTCGCTCAGAAGACACATCCTTCACCAAGTTTTGACTAAGTTTTCCTTTCAATAGTTGATGAAACATCAGATTCGTCCACCCAGGGAAGGGGTCCGAAGCACAACCAGCATTATAAAATGTTCCTCTTCCAATAAAGAGCCCTCTTAGTACCCAAATCTTACATAATGCAGCTTTAAATCAGGTGGCCAGTCTTTAGAGAGTTGATCATGTGTGCTTCTACTCTCTTGGAATGAAAGCCGGCAGCCACACTGGCCCTTTGAGAATAAGACTGGAGACACGTGGTTTAAGTCACCGGACAAAAAATTATGTAAAGAACACACACACACACACACACACCATCTAAACCGCTTATCCTTCTGGGTCGCGATGGGGTGCTGGAGCCTATCCCAGCTGTCATTGGGCGGAGATGTAAAGAACAGTCTTCATCTATTATGACTCAGATCAAATCAAGTCTGAAGAGCCATTCATGTAGAAATCCAGATAATTCCAGAATGCTCACAAACCTTTTCTCAAAAGTGACATTTTTATAAGGTATTATAAACATATTAGACCCCTGACTGCCCCTGTGGCGATTACTTTATTGGATGTTTGGGATGCTCGAGTTATGATTTTAACATTTAAGTAGCATCATGATAATTGGAGCTACAGCTACATCTGTACAGCTACTTCACAATTGTAGTATCAGTACGAAAACGCTAATGAGTAATTCCATTCAATCTCTTTCTTGACTTGTCTTCTCTACTTTTCTCTCCAATAGGTTTAGTGGGTACGTTTGTGCCCTGCTGTTTGGATTTGAGTTTGGCTCATCAGTTTGGAGAGTGCCTGTGTCTGCCTCTGCTACCTGGCTCCACCTTTGCTATGCGGGTTGGCATCAGGGAACGTTTCAAAATCAGGGTGGGTGAAAAATGCTAAATTAAAAAGGAAATTAGTAATAGTGTGACAAATCAATGCAGGACTGAATTCAATCAAAAGCCTGGCCATGGTATGTTGAACTTTAAAAATGTCGCAGATATGTTTAGCAAAGCATGATGCAGGTTAGACGTTTATGCAAATGCAGTGATGCATCTAGCAAAAAAAGGAAGCTTTTCAGAGCAGTGGACGAATAGAGTTAGTCATGGAGTTAGTGAGGTTTTCTCTGGCCTTTGGTGCTCACAGAATCACAACCTTCACATCATGTAGATTTCTGCCATAACGTGATGCTCTGCACTGTTTGCTAACTTGTAAGATCCTCCAATTTGTTTTACAACAACCTTTAACATCATGATGTAATATAAAAACTTCAATTTTACCAGAGGAAATGGCTTTGTAAACAGTATTGCTGTGATGCACCAGTCAAACCTTATGGATAATGTTTTTCGACCAAAAACAGCTACATGAAAGCTTTGTTTGATCTTCACCGAATTTACATATAAATGTGCTTAGGGTGCCTTTTGGACTCACTCTTGCAAATAGGTGACAGTTAAACAGAAAACAAGAGAAAATAAAAATATACTATATCCAAAAACATCCTTGAAATAAACCTGATGGCCCTATTTACACTTCAAAATGTAGATGTTCCTCACATACGCGTTTACAAGTTGTATCTGTAATCAGAATGTGTTGTGGTATATAAACTGTCCTACACTCTTAAAAAAGATGGTTCTTTAGTAAAGAAAATCATGATCTCAAGAACCCTTTGCATGATTAAAGGTTTCATTGCATTATAAAAGGGTTGCTCAGATTGTTTGAGAATATGCTGCGGATGGTTCTATATAAAACCTTTTTGAAACCTTTTGAAAGGTTCTATATAGAACCTTTTTTAAGGACTAAAAAAGGTTCTTATATTGTTTCAATGTCAAGCTTGTAACAATAGAAGAGCCCTTTTTGGTGCTATATAGAACCTTTTTGAAAAGGTTCTACATAGAACCATCTACAGCATATTCTCTATCAATATAGAAGAACCCTTTAATGGTGCTAAGAACCCTTTATTCATGCAAAGGGTTCTTTGAGTGTTCATGGTTTTATATAGGACCATTTTCTTTACTAAAAAACCCTTTAAGAACCAATAAGTATGTATAATGGAAAATGTGCTTTAAAGTGCTATAGATGGTCCTATATGGAACCTTTTTGAAAAGGGTTCTTATATTGTTTCGATGTCAAGCTTGTAACAATAGAAGAGCCCTTTTTGGTGATATATAGAACCCTTTTCAAAAAGGTTCTATATAGAACCATCTACAGCATATTCTCTATCAGTCTGATTCATGCAAAGGGTTCTTTGAACGTTCATGATTTTATATAGGGCCATTTCCTTTAGTATGTATGTATGATGGAAAATGTGCATGAATGTGCTATAGATGGTTCTATATAAAACCTGTTTGAAAAGGGTTCTGCTATTGTTACAAACTTGATAACAGTGGAACAACAGTAGACGAACCTTTTTGGGTACAATGTAGAACCATCTACAGCACATTCTCCATCAATCTCAATTCCAAGCATCAGATAGAGGACTATAAAGCCTCCCAGCACTGGGCTGTAGAGCAGTGGAGCTGTGTTCTCTGGAGTGATGGAGCTCCATTTAGATGTTTTGGGATGAGTTGGAGCGATGTTGTGATTCAGAACTAATCGTTCAACATCAGTATGTGATCTCTCTAATGCTCTCGTGTTTGAATGCAATCAAATCCTCACAGCAATGTTCCAACATCTAGTAGGCTGTTGCTACAGCCAAGGGGGAGACAAACTCTCTGTTAATGCCCTGGATTTTAGAAGGAACATTGGATGATGTTGGAGATATAATGTAAATTCTAAGATAATTGTTCAATCAGAAGTTAAAAATTCTGCTGCTACGTGTTTGAATGTTTCAAGTGAAGCTTCAAAAAGTGCCAAACTAATTATTTTGAAGCATTTCTGCCATTTCACATAATGAAACATTCAACTCAACAATTAATTTTCATCCTCAGAGGTGGGGAGGTGTTTGGTAAGCTGTAAATTTCTTTACTTTACTTTAAAAATCTTTACTCTATTTGTTAAGGAAGCTGCAGAGTTGTTAACCCTATAAGACACCTTCACCATCTCCAGTCCTGCGGTATTTGCGACGACCTTAATTAAAAATAAACATCTGTTGTTCATCTGTATTCACTGTGCGTTTCAACTGTCTAGTACCACAAGATAAACTTTTGTTGTTAATTTTTTTTGTTGTTCTTACTCTCAAGTCTTGTTTACTGTTAGGAATCCTAAGGCTAAACTGGTAGAATATATGGGAATATTGTGTAACTTGTGTAGATTTTTCAGTTAACCATTCCTTCTACATTTTCATGCAACAGAATGGCTAGGATAATACTTGTATACCAAGTATGCAAGAATATTTGTGCAGGATTGAGTTGGATTTTATACATTGGTAGGATAGTGAAAGTTCTACGGCCTATGTTAAAAACTCATTTGCTCATTGCATTCCATGGACCACTGTGCAATAAGTATTTAAAGATGCAAAGTCTATCTATTTCTTTTATTGCTAGTGAAAATAGCATGGAAAATTTGTAGAACATGGTAACAAAAACTAATTGTTTTAGGCATGGCATAAGTGCCTGAGAAACCACGTTTGGAAAACAGCAGAGTGGAGCAGAGGGCTTGTATGTGTTGACACTGATATCCTATTAGTCATTTTACAAGACCCTCCACTATACCACATTACTCGGCCCCCCTTCTCCATCTGCTCAGCTAAGAAAACATGTCGGAATCTGGTTAGTGACCTATTCCGGCAGGTTCTTGTACTGTGGGAGAAAAAAAAACACGCTGGGCTGCTAAAAAATGTAATGACAAGAAACTTGCTAAAAGAGGAATCAACATTGGAAGCACTTTTTAAACATGCAGTTATTACATTCGAAGGGGGTACAGTTGCTCTATCGGGGGGCAGGGCGGAGAGCAGTAGCCTTCTCTTAATGCTTATATATTTTAGCTAGTTTCCTGAAAGCAAGCCACCCGCCCTGAGATAAATTAGCTGATAGCTGTGGTATTCACTGTTATTAACATCTTGTGAAACTGTTGTTTTAGCTATAAAAAAAGACCACTCTCAATGTGACCTCAATACTGGGCACTGTTGAGTTGATGGGTGGGGAATGGTAGGTGGCTCCAGGGAGTAAAAAAAAAAGAAAATCATTCCAGTGTTTTATGTAGTTTATCCATTTAACCATTAGTGGTTCATGTATCTTACATTTTGAAACGTGCAACTGCTAAAAGTGAAATTGTACTTAAAGTGGAACGTCCCTGTTTTATTTACATGAATAAAATGATTCAAATGAACTCTACTAATTGGAATTCCTCTGTCCTTCGAGTCACTTTTAGCACATCTTATCTATAATGGCTACTTCAAATTAGACAAGGAGACGTTGGCAAACATTGCATTAAATGCTCGGACCCCTATGGTTGCTGCTTGCAATGGTGGTGCTATTGGTATTGAATGTGTGGATTGTTGATTCTAGTATTAGCTACAGAAACAACTTGCAGACAAACACCACTGAAAATAAGCGGTGAGTATTGAATCAGCCCCGCATACACTAAACTCAGAAGAAGATGAAGGCCTGTGGTATTATTTTTTAGTCATGCTCTGAAATTCCTTGAATAACCTCCACTTCTCTCTTTGTGTGTGCATCTATCTGTACCATCTGTGTCTGTAGGGCAATGTGTGTGAGGACTGGGTTACAGTATGCTTCTGCTACCCTTTGGCTCTTTGTCAGATGAGCCGGGAGATGAAGAGGAGGCTGAAGAGTCAGATATACTCTGTTTCTACTGCACTGGAGTGCTCCTGAGAGAGAGAGAGGGAGAGAGACAGCAAAAGAGAAAATGTGTGTGAGAGACGGGGATCAAACTCTTAAAAACAGAGAGGGTTTTATTAAGAGACCTGCCAATACTTCCTGCTTAAAGACTGATGTCTCTGACATTTCAAAAGTATGGATGAATGGATGGATGGGTAACAGGGGATTTGTTTATATATACGCTTAATGTAGATGTATTGTCAGAATACATCTTGTTCCCTTGTTCTATGTTTTGTAGGTTATTTTATTGCAATTTTTAATTTTGTTGAATGTTTTCCTTCCTATTAAGGAGCACGTCAGGTTATTGATGCAATGCAAATGCAAGTTTCTAAAATTAGTTTGTGAAATAAAACCGTTTGTGTCACATGATGCATTATCAGTTACTATTTCTTTGCAATTTTCTGTTTGCACCTAGACCGGCAATGACAGGAAATACAGTTTTGAGGAAGCGTTGAGAATCCTTTGCAGTTGTTTTAGCAGGAAACGCTCCTTAAAATTTTATCTTTCTCTAGACAGTTATATATAATCTTGTTTTGCGCCCAATTTTTACATTACTTTGTCATTACTTATTTACTGTTAAACAATCAAGGTGGTATATAGATAATGTATGTCAACCCTTTCGGATAATGATGTTCTACAGGGAGATTCATTCAAAAGAGGCCCTGAATATTCTGTTGTAACTCCTGTTTGGATGAAGCAGTCTGAACCAGAAAAAAACATACCTTGATGTATGTATAGTCGATTGCAGTACATGCGATGCTGGAAGTGATCTCACTTTTCTGCCAGACACATGAAGGGGTACGGGGGTATGCACCCGGAAGTTGCAAACGGAGGTTAAACGTCGCGACAGCTGTCTGGTGCCTACTTCATTGCTCCAACGCAGGGGTGTTCCAGCTTGTTCGAAGCTCCATATACTGAGGAGCACACTGCATGTTGTTTCGTTCAGATTGATTCGTCCTAGAGAGAGTTATTATAGAATATTCAGGGCCTCTTTCGAGTGAATCTCTCTGTACATTTAGCAGACACTCTTATCCAGAGCAGCTTACAATTTGATCATTTCATACATGTAGGCGAAGGTAGCATTAGGACATTTATTAGTATAGTGTAGGGTGCTTGCCCTGTTGAGAGATTGAACCCCAATCTACGTAGAAGGCAGAGGTGCTGCCCACTATACAACTGCCAGTAGTATAGTGTAGTGCGATTATATGTTCTAATGATAGGTTTGACCAGCCCTGTCATATAAATAGCAATTGTATTTACCTAATCTTCGCAACAGTTCTGCTGAGGTCCAGTATGATCAATGACTTGGGCTTCCACTAGCTGACAGTCAGCCAAAGTAGTTTACAAATGGAAGAAATACAGCTAATTGCAATTCATCCTGCAAAGGGGATACTGTGGAATCAACGGAAAAGTGACAAAGACCCCCAGGGTGATAGCTAAGGATCCAGACAGGCTTGTACTAAAACATATTATAATAATAAAATCTAAATGAGTGTTCCTAGAGGGTAACTATGGAGGAAACAAGTTGGAAGTTTGCAAAAGACTGCATGGATGTAACACAAACCGCCTGGAACTTTGGGCCTCATTCACCAACCGTTCATAAGAAGAAATTTCTTCTTAAAACCCACTTACACGGTTTTCACAAAGATTCTGACATTCACCAGTGTTTTCTTTGGGATTCGTTCTCAGGTAAGAACAGAATCTACACACACTCAAGAGCACAGAGGTGCAAACAATTCTGTGATTTAAGAACATGTAATGAATCTGACTTTTTTTTAGGACCTTTCTCAAGAACAAATTTAACAAAAAACAAATATATATATATATATATATATATATATATATATATATA
>JAILXH010214736.1:19868-31114 GCA_023558415.1 Piaractus mesopotamicus
AGGAAAACATGCTCTGAGCAGCTGAGTGAAACAGGAGAGAGAGAGAGAGAGAGCCAGAGAGAGAGAGAGTGAGAGAGAAGAAAAAGCGACAGAAAGAAGACAAACATTGAGAGAGAGAAAAGAGTGGACAGAAAAAAAGGATAAAGAAAAAAATGACAGGAGAGAGAAATATATAACGCGAGGAAAAGAGCAAGAGAGCGAGAAAGTAAGAAAGAAAGAAAAAGTTGGTAAAGAAATAGAGAGCGAGAGAAAGACAGAACATGAAAAAGAAAGAAGAGAGAGGGGGAAAGAAAGAAAGAAAGAAGGGAGGTAAAGAAATAACAGAGCGAGAGAAAGACAGAAAAATGAGAGAAAAATAAAAAAAGAAAGAACGAACAAGCACAAGTGCACAGAACACACAAGACACATTAAAACCTCAGAGAAATCCACTCTCCACACTCAGACCGTATTGCTCTGTTTCCTCCTACATTGTGCAAAAGATTCTTTCAGCTGTTGTTTTCTAAAGCTCTGTTCGAACAGCCATTATGCTACAACCAGAATTCCCGAGCCAGAGCCAAAACTGAATTCTATACATTTTCTACCTAATTCTTAAAAAGGCACATAATCATTATGGCAATACAAGAAGATTAGAAAAATGTTGGCTACGCGTGGGCCACCGCGAGCATACTGTACAGTATATTTTGTAATATTTAACAATTTGCAGAATGTATATATATATATATGTATATATATATATATGTTATATTGTATCAGCTGCTTATATATATATATATATTTAAATTCCCAGTGAGGTAAAAAGAATGACGTTATTTACATCGTAAAAAATGAAAGTCCATGGAGCCTCAAATACAAAATACAAAAATAAATAAATATAAAATAAAATAAATAAATAAACAAATAATTTGGAGTGTGCTATTTTCCTCTCCGCACCTGTAGAGGGCACAGTGCTCTTACTAACACTTATAGGGATGGGAGAGTGGGAGAGTGGGAGTGAGGGAGAAGGGCAGTGGATGAGCTGAGGCCAGGGTTATGGAGGGAGGAGGAGGGGTGCTTATTGTTTTTGGGACAGTGGAGGCAGGCTGTACCAGTTCAGCACTGCCCTGCTACTGTTTATGCTCCCGCTCAAGGTTAGCTCTGCTGCTGCTCTGAGGCACGTCAGCCTTTTTCAGAGATAACGTTCAACTCTGCCTTACTGAGGACCTTCAGCTCGGACTGCATCCCCCTCCTCCTGCTTATCCTCCATTCTCTCTCTGCGTTTCGGAGAAAAATCACAGCGAAACAGCCCACACTGCGCTAACACGCTGTGTGAGTCATTTGCTATCGCTTCTGCACAAAAAAACCTGTGCTTTCCAACAAAGAATGAAAGGGAATAAAGGAGCGCTTTAACCTAAGCCGAGTACAAATCGTGATTAATTTATTGTGTGTCGGGTCCAGGCCAAAAGCTGAGGCGGCGCTTGCCAAAAGGCCAGAGGGCCTGTGGCTCTTTGCTTTAGTGGAGCTTGTCTGGGGTTGCTGGCACAAGCCCCATCTCCTGCCACTCTCTCTTTCCTCTCTCTCGCTCTTTTTCTCTCTCTCAGCCGAGGGCAGGAGGGAGCACTGCTGTGGGGGACGGAGCACAACCCTCTCCCCATGTTCTGCAGAAGAGAGAGCAAGAGAGAGCTGGAGGAAATATAGGAAAGAGAATCGTTCTGCAGCTCCACAACCATCTGCTGCAGCACCAGCATGAGAGCACATCTCAGCAGTCAGGCACAGGGTTGGGTGAAGTCTACTGCTGATCTGGGAACGGCTCTGCAATTCTGCAAATAATGGCTACATTATATGAATATTTAGTTTAGGACTGAGGGGTAGGTTGAGGTGAATTTAAAAACTTGCTACAGTTAATTATTTATTGTGAAATGTGTAATGGCAGACGTATTTGATCTGATTTTCAATACTGAGGTCAGGATTCAATTTTTTCTTAATATTTAATGTTAAGAAATGTTTTCACTTTACAGAGCTATGATTATACACTACACAAAACAGTAACTCTACTTAAAATAGAGCTGTTAAATGACAAATCATTAATCGTAATAAATCGCTTTCAGTTCTGTAGTTAACCGCATGTGTCTTATTTAACCCTAAAGAGAGACTTTTCCCTTTAAACAGCTTTACATTTTGTTACAGCCATTTGAGTGTTCAAAATAAGCTTTATCAGAATGTATTTATTACTTTTAATAATTCATTTACATTATTTTCATAATGTGAACACAGTTCACAAGAATCTAAACATGAAAATCATTTGACTTTCAGGTCCTCAGAGACCCCCAGATGGTCCACAATTTTGCTCCAACCCAACTCACAACAGGGATGGTGCAACAGACTGATTTGAAAACCACTCATATGTCAAATATACAACATTCAGTGGTTCTAGCCTTTTCGCTCTCGTTCATCCAGCTTGTGGATTTATGTTACAGTGGAGGCTCTCAGGGGGAACTGAAGCTTTCCACTTTGCTGTTGCTTTCGTTAACTTTGCTGCTCGTTGATTTATCCATAGCTGTCCCACAAGCCCTGTCCAGCATAGTCTGCCAAATTACTGATATTGCAGCATCAGCAGTGTTACGCTTGTAAATGATACTTCAGACTCAATATCCTTCAGTGATAAACAAACGAGAGGGTTACAGTCACAGAGTCATAGCAACATACAGTGCATTAGAAGCTAGGCTTTAAGGTGGAACTACAGACAGTTCATAGGGTCAAGCTAAGAAAATGAGCTGGTGTTAAAAAACTGTGGCGCTACTCATTTATCATGCTGAATTAACGCGTTAACTCTGACACCACTAATTTTGTAAAGTAACATATTTATGTGCAAAATAGTGATCTTACAAAACAGTGCAATGGAGCTATAAATAAGAAGAAAATTAACAGGATGCACCCAAATGCCTGGTTTTGATTATCAATTCAAATTTCAATGCACTGTTCCAAATATTCATTTTTTCAATTTGTACATCCTTATTTACTTTCTATAACACTAACATCTTCCGCACATTTTAAAGTGTACCAAATACCTACCAAATTCTTCTTAATTTTTTTTTTTTGCATGTTGTATGTCTTTATGTGCTTTGTTACATGTTTTGTTTGTTCTGTCCCCCCTCCCCCATCTTAAATGTTGTTTGTTCATCCACCCATTAAAATGTCTGATACATGCTTGTTCACCTGTCATGTAATGTAATGGCAAATTAAGTGTTTTCTGATTCTTATTTCTTATTTTATTAACTCCACTTTTCATTCAGCCAATGAGCGGAAACTCCAAGCTTTGTTAATATTTTACTGCCACAATTTATGCTGATTTTTCAGGAAATTAAATCTGAACTGACCCTGAACTGATAGCAGAAACTCCTACAGGTGGTGATGAATAAAATGTTACAAGCTAGTACAGAGTGTACTGGTCTCTAATATGCAGGAGAGCTCGTGAAGGTTTCAAAAACCATCCACTGTACCCTAGTCTAAAATCAGAAGTGTTCAGGGGTCGTTCAGGAGCAATGCCCAGAGATCATCCCACAGAGACTGCCATTTTGCACAAATCGTAATGTTACTGAAAACCATCAGCCAGTTCAAGCAAGTGGCTACACAGCCAGTCCTTTTCAAAATGCTTGCAGCTAGTGCAAAGCAATGTACACGAGGAATCGTCTTCTGTGATATAGGTTTGTTGTGTCCATTCACCTGAAGACACCTCCATTTACAGTGGCCTATGCATTTTCATGTATTCAAGGCTAAGGCAAAAATGCAATAAAGACACCTGAATGAACAACTAAGCCATAGCGACACAAACACATTGAATTTAGCTTTTTAGACTTTTAAGCTTTCTAGACAAAAACTTAACTAATAACAGTCTAATCAACAACCTACCAGAAGGACAGTGAGACTGACTAAAAGAACGTTCCTCTGCTTTGACGGTCACATTGCAGAGACCAGTACTTTTATCATAATTACTCCCTACTGAGTAGTACCCACCTCCAGGTCTTCACCTTATCTGCCTATGCACCAGAACACTGCCATTAACATCTGTGTGGTATTCTATTCATCTTAGTAAGACTAACTCTTCAAACCATAAAATAGAAGGGGCACTGATGACCACCTCAATATGTGGTCACCGCAGTACTGTGTCAAGGGCAAATGAGAAATGCATAAACAAAAGAATGAAAAGCCACTGCTCAATTTTGTTACACAGTTCAGCACAGCTTAGGCCACCATATGTTTCCACAGGCGTTTACTGGCACTTATGTAAGCACAGCGGTGTGGTGGCCAGGCTGAGCTGGGCCATTCGAGCAGCAGTATGACTCTAGCTGCCATGCCTGAGAAGTAAGCAGAAACTGTTTGGCCTCTCTCACTCCTGCCTTCCAGGAAGTAGAATGCTAGTCCTGGGTAGTGCTGGAGGGAACTGATAAAATTCAACATCAATTATAACACAATTATATCAATTATAACACAGTCTCAGAGTATTACATGATGTTTAAGTCTGCATTAATAAAGTGAATGAACTCATGCTTCCTGAAAACTGTTTCTCTATGCTAAAAGAATGTCTAATAAACCTGACATCTGTTTTGCTTCTCCTAAAAATCACAAATTGAAACTTACACAGTATTAAATCAGACAGAAACCACATTTTCTAGAAAGGAAAATGACCATTTGTTTTGTTTTTATATATTTCAGAACAGTCTAAAGTACTTGGTAAACTACTAGGGGTGTAACAATTACAATACAGTGGTGTCTGGATTTGAAGCATTTTTCAACACAGTAAAAATAAGGAGAGGCTAAAAATACACCTTATATTAATATGTTAACAATTTTCATTTTTTTAGAATATAGTCTTATTAAAATATAGCATTTGAAACAAAAACTATGCTTCATAATGTCCCGACTGAATGCTCCCCCTACAAGTTATTATGCTAGCCTCAAGCTAACACACCAGTCACAAGCTAACATGCTAGCCACGATACAGTGGTACAATTAGATACAACTCAATACAACTGTCCCAGAGAGGGGAGCGAGTGTGTGTTCTTCCCAGAAAGCTGCTTCCCCAGAACTAATCTAACCCCTGTTCTTAGTTGAAGGCCAAAGCTGAAGCACAGTTCATTCAGGTTTCCTGACCCGAGACACCGTGCAGTAGTAAGAGAGATAAAGTAGCAGGTTTTGCTGGCGTTTGTAGAGAGAAGCTCATAGAGGAACACACAAGTGTTTACACAGAGCTTCCAAAGTCAGTCATTAATCATCCTAAAAATGTTACAAAATCCTGTAAGCTTTCCTGCCAAAAGGCTGCCGTTGTCCAGCAGGCCTATGCCATGGGAAAGAAAATGGAAAAACAAATCCAACTACTATAGCCTAGGTATGCAAAATTTACACACAGTGTTGATGACCTGGACAATATGAAACATATATTCTGTTTCACTGAAATAAGCTGTTCAATGCATAACCTACTCCAAAACAAATACTGAGTCTGGAAAAAAAAAACACTGGAAAAATGTATATAAATAATAATATTAATAATAATAATTGTATCACTATTAATTAATTGTATAGTTAATAATAGTTAATTATATATTTTATATATTTATCTATTGTGAGCAAATACATATTTTTACACTTCAGATGACGATAAGCATTACAGTACACCCTGACCTGCAACACAGAGACAATGTTCTCCACAACAAACATAATCTCGCCCTTTGACCCAATCCTCTTCGCTAAATGCCAGACAGCTGGACTGTGTGTATGTGCGTGTGTGTTCAGTTGAAGTTGGGGTTGTGAGAGGCTTACAGAGGGGAGCAGCTCGGCCTGTCTGGACCCCTCCCTCTGATCTGACACCCAGCTCCCCTCAATCCCTGGGGGGTCTTAAAGCTGCTTCGGCCTGCAGACCACCAGGCTCTCTCTGTAAAAGCAAGTTACTTGCTCATGAGGTGCTCTGGTGGGGTGTTTGGGTGCAAGATGCAGATAGAGAGAACTGGGCTGGGCAGCAGGTGACCCACTGACCAACAAAATTAGGAGAGAAGCCTGCAAAACGCATCAACTACTAAAATAAAAGGAAAGCAGCTATCATAAACGGGGCATTAATATGTGAATAATAAATGGACCTTTTGGCACTGCTACATAAATTCATAATCTGATTATCCAAGCTGACATATTTAATCAGATTCTGACATTACTAACTGAACAAACAAATAAAAAACACACTAGCTCAATCATAAGCAGCCTATGTGATATGAGTCGAATCAAATTGAATCAAATTTGATGGTTGTGAACATACATCAGTAATTTTCTTTTGCTGGACGCAGAGAGCTTTAAAATTGCTGTTTCTGCTTCTATGCACAGCAGGTGGCAGAGAATAAAAGCCTGTGTCCGAAGTGCTTAACTATCCCATCATTCAGTGTGTCACCTAGGCAACAGACATCACCAGCTTGGTTCTCTGTGTCTAGGTGGAAGTGGACATCCATCACAGCCTCATACACACAAACAAGTACCACGTGAGCTTCAGTGCACGCAATCAAGCACGCAGCTATGGCTACAGGCATGAAAGTACACAAAAACTTTAAATGAGATTATTGAACGCATGAAGGGAAGCGAGACAGCAGGAAGCAGATCATAAGAAGCAGCCAGATAAGGACAAGAAAGAAAACAGCCAGAGATATGAGCCACCATCACATATACTGCATAAAACCAGGGTTGATTTTTTTTTTTTTTTAGGAATCAGGAAAAACTCTCATTTTTAATTGTAATTGTACGACTTTTATTTATACAAGAAGTGGCATAACGTGGCCTGTGAGGCGGGGATTTGCGTGAAGCTTTTGTTTTCACATCAGTCACAAGTGAAAACGCTTGGAGTAGAATGCTAATTGCTAATTCTGTTACTTTAGCTAACAAACACCCGCATCAGCTAGAATGATGGAGGAGAGCAAAGGCCATCCAACTCACCCAGAGAGAGAGAGGCCAATTATCTTTGCTTGGAATCTCAGCCATGGATGGCTGTGGTAACACAAGGGAGTGAACTCCCAACGAAAGGGCACATACGTGGACGGTTGCACCACGCAGAGCCGCAATAATGTAGTTTTGCAGATTTTGCTTATGCACTGTTGTTGTGAGATCACAAGCCTGAATCCTGACAATGCCAAGAGTTCAACAGAGTACATTTGGTGTAACTTATATTTGGATGTAGTGATACTCTGTGAAACACTGTACTCAGTTTTTCATAGTCTTTTTTTTCTTTAACGTTTTTTTTTTTTTTAGCTTTGTTCTTTAACGTAGTATTGCTGTTTCGCTACTTTTGGGGTTGAACTTATTTAACCTCAGAAAAATGAAATATATTACATAATGTGTATCATAAAAAGTCTCATATTATGATATTTCTGCCATATAGCACACACTTATTTACAGTTGCCTAAATGTTTGCCAGCAAGTTCAAAAGGCAATAACTTAAAATTATGATCAGTTTCTTATTAGCATGTCTGCAACCAGACTAAACACTCCAAGATTTAGCTAGCTAGCTAAAATGTACTTGGTCACTTAACTAAATGAATATAATATCTCTCTTTTTTTTTTATTATTAAAGTAGTGGCTTTGGAATCATTTAGGAATTAGAACCATTTCCAGGAATTGTGGTTTCAGAATAGCCATATTTCAAATGATACTGAGCTCTACATAACACACACCACTGTCCAGCTCCTACTGTTCTAAACACGCCTCAAACAAATCTCAACTTCTCACTCAGGCTTTCTAGTCTCAAACATGTCCTCTATTCACAAAAGCACACACTTAATTGGTGATAAACCTCTAAGGTATTGATTTAAACTGCCCTTTGTAGCATTTCTTCCCCCTTCCTGCAACTGGCGCTGGTCCAATGTGGTTGCTGAGAGACGATGAATCAGATAAGCAGACGGCATTAGAGCTATCTGTCTGCGGTGTGTCTGTGACATCAGTGAGAGTATCAGGAAGTATTTCTTCCTTCAACTCACCTGTTGACTCATCGGAAGGTGCCGTAACAGGCATGGACCTGCCTTGTAATACCACTAGCTTGCTTTCCCTTCAACTATAAACCTCTCAGCCAATCTGGGCTTTGCCAGACTATAACGCCGGAGATATGACCGGAGATAATAAATGATACCAATCTAAGGAACTGCTAATTCCTCACCGAGACTATAACGTTAAACGGCAATGACGTAAATTTACGAGAAATCCACACACACACTTCATATAATGACAATAAATTACTATTACTACGTAACAGATCTCGAAAAATAAACAGCCCAGTCTACACATCGAGAGAAATTAATAGGTCTATCCAATGCTGGCTATAAGACAGTAAGCTGCAAAGTGGGAAAAAGAGGTCTTAATAAGGAATATTCATCAGCCACATATCAGGGAGGGAGAAAATTGATGATAATTATTGCTCTTGCTGAGGGATGATGAGCTTCCGAAGAACTCTGAGCAAGGGAGGGGAAAAAAAAGAAGCTTAATTGAGTTTCTTGCTGCCTCATGTGGGCACTGTTCCTCATTAAAAACGATGATTTGAGAAATTGGACATGCTTGGGCATGACAATTTCACAATATCTGCTTCTTAAAAAAATGTATGTGATCATTAATTTTGTGGACCTGAAGTGAATTTGCCTTTGACTAGAGACCTACAGTCTAACACCGTAGCTTGGTGACTGCAACTGTCAATCGCTCAGTGATGCCACGTTCCTCAATGAGCAGCCAGCGCTCTGTGTGTGGCTCTCAGGTCTGCCAGAGATGGACAGAGATGGTCTGGGGAGAACAACACCAGGAGACATGGAAGGCAGCACCTGCTCTCTCAGTCGGCCATATTCTTCCATCTGGAGACGGCCTACCATCCCTACATCTCTCCATACGTTCATCCGTCTGTCCATTACGCTCTTTAGAGAAGGCAGACCTCTTACCTGACTTAACATACTCTGACCTACTGTGCATTTCTCATCAGCTACCTCACGACTGAATCCACTGAATGTGTAATTCTAAATTATTCAGCTGTGAAAACTGAGAACACTTCCAAAGGTGCCTGGTTACGAATGACTACATTTGAAACACTGCCAAATACCTTGGTTTGCCACATGAGAGCTCTTTGTTCCAGAGAATTTATTGAAAAGCTCTTGTTAATTCCAAAGTTGATTACACAGAATTTCTGAAAGCAGATTTGAATCAGCCGTAACGTGACCTAGTTTTCTAACTAGAAAAAAGAGAAGAAGAATATCAGAGGAATACAAATACTACAAACAGGTATGAAGTAAGCGTTACTCCACTTGATCAGGTCAGGCACAATCATGCTCTCTCATTCTCTCCACAAAGGCCTAATTTATTTATTATTCTGTAATTTATCTTTCACCAAAGCAGTAAGTATAGCTCCAGCTGTACTGGTGAAATATTTTATATACCACCCCATCCAAACATTCAAACTGGAGGCTAACACTGCGTTATGACATATGAAGTCTGCTAGATACTACATGACAAAGGTGTGCAATATGAGCTTAAGTCTTTATCACATCTTCCACTGTTCTGATGATAATTATATTTTGTCACAATATTCAAAAAATACATTTTTGATAAAAATATTAATTACTTGATAATAATAATACCAACAATATTGGAATATATAAAAGTTAAACAATACAGCCTAAGCTACTTCTTAAATTTACAAAATTAAGTACCATTAGACAGTTTGAAACTAAAAAGCTGTCTTTTATTTATTGTGTAAATATTATAATACTAAATTGTGTAAATACTAATAAGTTCACTCCTACGACCTCTCTTCCTGTTTGTTTTTACCCCCTTGCGCATCCTCAATTCCTTTTTGCACTCTGTAGTTGGTCTCTACAATAAAATTTCAGTGTTTGCGGCTGCACATACCCAATATTAAAAGCTACACCCTAACACTGAAGAGTTATACAAATGGCAATCAGCAGTGGAGTTACTGTCTCCAGTCTAAAAAGCTCCTTTGTTGAGTTTATGAGTTATTTCAAGTTTATGTTTAATATGTCTCCGGGACGGGGCTGTTTGTGGTTCACAGTTTTTATACTTATCATGGTATCAATGCTATGGTAAAACTCTTATCAGGAGACAATGTGATATTGATATTCACTCTTATACTGGTAAACCTCTCATCTTTACTAGACATGCTTACTGGTTATTAATATTCCAAAAAGACGCTTGAATACAGGGATTTTATATTAATATCATTACACATTACGTTTTTCTGCTCACAGCCAGGTTTTGTTAGGTTACAAGGAGCTAACAATAAAGACTAACAGCAACAATTTCGTGGTAAAATCTCTTGCTAATATTTCATCCCAGGTTATCTATGTTGCTGGTCAGACTTGTGATTAGACCGTCCAAGTGGCCCCCAGCCTGCCTATAACTTCCTGTGTTTTACTGATGGCTCATCAGTGTGTCTCAAGGCCACTCAAAGTGTACTAAAACAACTCCTTGTGATACAAAGCTGAAGGTCAGCATAGCTCTTATTTGACAGAACACTTTTACAGTTCAGCCATGAATGTGAACTCTGAGAGCCCCGCCGAGCCGCTTTACAACTGCACCTATAAAATGTTCACTTGTGAGATGTGAAAATGTTTCTAACTACTGGTCTGGAACGTAGCAGGAGTAGCATCAGAGATAGCACTGCTATGAATTCCATAACTCCTGCTCAGAAAAACAAGAAGACCGTTGCAGATGGGGAGTCTCGGCTTGACAGCAAATTAAAGAGGTAGAGAGCAGATGTAAAGATCTTGCGTAGGGCCATAAATGAGAGCGGCAAACTGTCTTTGACCCACCAGGTTGCTGGTAGCCTATGTACACTAGCAAGACATAACTGTGACGAAATACATCATCAAGTTACAGCGAAACCAGACAGGATTAGGGCTGGGTATCGAAATTCAATCCTTTAATAGTACTGCCCAAATTACTTCAATATCACAGAGTACCGAACGACTTAATGTCACTTCAATATGTAAGTGATCAGCATTAGCTTCCGTAAGCCAATAAGCAATAAGCTTGTTCCAAAATCTAGTCCGGGGCTTCTTGATTTGTCTTCAATCCACTGAAGTCAGTAAATACACCCACTTCCAGCATCTCACTCTCATTTGTGGTTTAAGCCACACCCACTTTCAGATTGTAATTTAAAAGTAGATAAAAGTACTGTTCAGGAATCTTGACCAAAGTCAAGTCATCAGTATTTGTATTGAAAATTTTGTACGATACCCAGCCCTAGA
>JAILXH010214738.1:6164-19212 GCA_023558415.1 Piaractus mesopotamicus
GTTTTGTTTTTTTTGGACTGAGTGGGTTACTGAAAATAAACTTATGAAGTTATGCTGTTCATGTAGACAAATATAAATACAAATTCAGGGAAAGGTCATTGTTTAGCTGCTTCACCTACAGGCAGAGAAACTTGTTCATGCATTTGTATTATTCATAGACTTCCTAAGAAAACAATCCATTCTCTACAAGTTGAAAGAAATCCATCAGCGCACATCCTAACAAAAAACAAAAAAGACAGATCATATCACTCCCGCTGTGAAAGAACCGCACTGACTACCTGTATCTTTCAGGAAAGATTTTAAAGATTTTAAAATGACTGCGAAGCACCTGCTTACATCACAGAGTGTCTATCTGTTGATGTTGCAGCACGTGATCTTAGATCTGCAGATACTGGCCTTCTGCACATACCTTCTGTAAAATACAGAAAACATGGAGAGGCCTTGTTCAGTTTATATGCTTCTAAACTGTGGAACTCAATTCTACCTTTAATTAGACAGTCAAGCTCAGTGCTCATTTTTAAGAAGCATCTAAAAACATATTTCTCTGACTTAAACTCTAAGTCTCGTAGTATTTATCTTTTAATTTGGTCTGTGTCATTTTTCTTATATGATTCTAAATTAATACTTATAATTTCTTGGATTATCGTTAAGCTTGAAAAGCGCTATATAAATAAAAATGATTGTTATTATTATTATTATTATTACAATCGGCGAGATTCTATTTTGGTATTCTTAACTAATTAGACACGCGGTACTGATCTGCCTCAAGGTGGCGCTTTAGCAGACTGGTTCACCCAGTTGGTTCTTCATAGCCTAACAATTATAACTATACCTGGGATAACTCTGAAAAACTTTACAATATGCCGTAGCATATTTGTAAATCTGAAAATGGCCCAAGAGATTGGTAGAAAGAGTGATTTGTTGCTAATTTCTCAAACTGAGGACAAACAAGGAGATGTGCAAGATCTCAGTAAATGTGTGGAAAACCACATTACTTGACTATAAAAGAGCATTTCCAAAATAATAACTGCTAAATCAAACATTTTGTTTCCATGGAAAACAAAAGCCAACCAAAGGGTATTTCACACACTCACTGCAAATAATGTTCAGGTTTTTTTTTTTTGGTTTTTTTTTATGGTGTTAAATGAGAACCTGCTAACAGTTATGTTATCTAAGTAATTCTCCAAAAGAGTATCTATACTTTAACTTAAAATGCAATCTCTTCATATCAAACTCTCTATAATCAACTTCAGATGGTCTTTTACAAGCAAGTAGGCAAGAAGTCCTCACATGCCACTCTTAGCAGACTGAACACTGTCTCACACACCAAATCACTTTCTCTAGAGTATATCTCTGAGAACCCTGCTTCCGATTACTCCTCCCTTTTCACCAGTGTTGCCTTCACCCTAAATACCCTCTCTCTGCTTGTATAACTGCAGCTATATAAATGCATTACCATACATTTAAAAAGTGCTGAATTACAGCAGGTTTGGAGTTTTGGGAAACAGATCTATCATTACCCACTGGGAGCACCCCACATCAGTCAGCAGCTCCAACCAGCTCTTTGAGAGCAGGAGACAGACAACAAGCAAAGTTTGCCCGGAAGGTCTAGTTTTCTAAGCCACAGAAAGCCGCAGCTTGGTTCTCTTCTTGATGACCTCCCACTACAATTTTTATGGTAAGATAATGCATCTACCAGTTGCAAGCACTAAGCTTCAGCATCTTGTCAGGAGCCTGTGGCGTTTCCACCAATTACAGACTAAAGACGCCATGCTTAGGCAGTTATGGAGGCTTTGAGATGACATCAGACCAGAAAATGAATGATTTCACTGTACTGACGTTTTTTTAGGCACTCTGTGTCTCTCTAATAAAACCCTACAAAATGGCTGGGCCGGATTGCCATGGCATTCCCATCCACCACTGGTTTATGGTGTATTTACAGCATTGGAGTAACGAATGTTTTTGGGGTTGGTTTGTCACCACATACATTTATGTAGAATCTGCAAGAAGTGATATTTGGTCAGAATATGGGCCACCCAAGCACCGTGACAGCTCTGCATGCCACCTGCTCTGGCAGTATGCTTTTAGAACCTTCAGTTAAAACTGCTGTGGTGTTTACTGACTCCTAATTATAGGTGTATCTGTACTTATCTAGGAATGAAGCATACACATTTTAATACTTGATTCTTAGAATAGGCTTCCAGTAGACAGGAAGGAATTAAATATATGATAACTGAATGAAAATGCTGACCTTGAAAAGCTTGGAAGCACTTTTTTAAGTACAGCTGTATGCAAAAGTTTGTGCATCCCTGGCCAAATTACATATTTTGTTGATTTTTGAAATGAAAAGAAATAAACACAACATTAAGCAGCAAACTATTAAAAAGACATTTTCTGCTCATATTGATGCACAGTTATTATATATTTAATTAACTTTATATATATTATATTATATATTTGATTAAAATTTGAGAGGACAGGTTAGGCAGGGCAAGAACTGCCATTAGGAATTGTCAGCTTACAATCCTAATATGTACTAAATGCTCTGACTCTTCAAACCTTATGCTCCTCTCAGAAGCTGGCTGTGGTTAAGAAAATAAAGCTAATTGATGCCTGTAAAGCAGAGGAAGGTTATAAAAAGACATCAAAGTGCTTTCAGATCACAATTTACACTGTCTGAAATGTAATTAAGAAATAGCAGTTAAGGGTAACTGTGGATGTCAAGGCAAAATCTTGGTCAAAAGACCAAGAAAATTCTCACATAGAACTGCACATATGCTGGCCAGAAAGGCAAACCAAAACCCCACATAACAGTGAAGGACCTGCGGAAAGGTGTAGCTGACAATTAAATGTTGGTGCACCATTTTACTTTGCAGGGTTGCTTGCACAAAATTGATCTGCATGGAAAAGTCATTAGAAGGAAACCTCACCTGTGCCCACAACATGAAAGTTGATGGCTGTAAGCAGAACAACATTTAGGTAAGCCAGAGGCATTTTGGAAACAAGCACTGCAGACTGATGAAGTAAAAATGTAACTTTTTGGCCATAATTACCAAAGCTATTTTTGGGCAAATAGGAGCAGCAATAGCATCAATTACAGACCAGAATTTTTCTTTTAATGAAAAGAACATAGGGGGTGAATCTATAATGCTTTTGGATTGTGGCAGCCAATGGCACTGAAACATTGCATAGGTAGATTCCTCCAATGGATTCCACTAAATATCTTTTAGTGTGACATAGTCAGTCAAAAAACTGAAGCTGGCAATAATTCAAAGCATCTACTTCAAGAAATGCAAGCTGAAGCTTTTGGAATTGCCCTCACAGTCCCCAGCCACCTGAACATCAGTGAAAATATTAAATGCAGTGTACACTGAAGATGGCCCAAGAATTCTGCATAACTTGAAACATTCTGCAAAGACAGAGAGTGGATGAAAATTCCTGAACAAGAAGAAAACAAACAGTGTTTGCAAGATGTGATATCTGCCAAAAGCTGTGACGAAGTACTGACTTAGTGTGGTCTGTTAAGATTTGTACATGCTGTAATTACTGTAAAGTTAATTAAATATAAAGTAACTGAACACTTACACTTGCAAAAATGGTATTTAAAAAAAATAAAAGTTTTATTTATGACTTTACTTTTCAAAGATCAACAAAATGTTTTTAATTTGGCTGAGGTGCCCAAACCTTTGCATACAACTGTACATCATACTGCAGCATGTTGTATTCACTAATACTCCATTATTGTATTCAATAATACTCTATTATTAGGCTCCATGTAAAGACTGGACTTTCACAAATGCAAACTTCTAGTTGATGTAGTTTCACTTTTATGCTAGTTCAAGGGGTATATTCCTTGACAAGATGCCTAAAGACAGAAGTATGTTAGTGTGCAAATCTCTGCTTGCTCTCATTTTCCTGCCTACCTGCCACTAATCCTGTGTGAGAACATCCCAATCCCATTACATGGACTACACTCTTCCAGGTGCCTCCTTCAAAGTGTTTACTTACCTACATGCCCAGCTTCACTCATTGCTCAATTAATCTGTTTGTGAGAAACAAAATGAGATAATAGCATTTAGACCAGCTTTGAAAGGCACTACTTCAGATCTCCACGCAACATAATATGTTTAGGATGCTGTCTGGGCTAATCTCTTTATGGGTCGTAGAAACAAACAAATATATTTGAGTTCTAAGTCGTTTCCTTCCTTATTATCCATTTAATTAGTCCTTGTTTGCCTAATCCTTTACACACTAAAATTGATTTGTCGCTTATAAAGATGTGTGAAAAAGTGTTGAACAATGTTTGATCCTCTTTTGAAGCAATTGAGGTATAAGACAAGAAGGTGGAGGACCTACAAAATTTGAGGTGATGGGGTAAATTACAGTGCTGAAATGCAGTCTTGGGACACCTCTACCAACATTTTTTCTAAATTATTTAATATGTTAATGTGTTATGAAAAATGTTCTGGACCATATTCAAAAGTACATTTTCCATAACACATTAACATATTAATATAATATATATTTTTAAAATGATAGTATATTATGTACTATATTTTATTAAAACTTATCAGTCAATATTTTTGGTCCAACTGCACAATGGCAAAATAGAAAACTTTCTCCCATCCCCTGCTTGTACTTCAAAAAATGTTGGGACACTAATCCAAATGTTTAAAATAGACACTTCTGATGCTGCTCCGGGAAAGCCACCATGTAACACACCTCATGTAAATTCATGAACAAATAATTATTAGTTTTATTGAGATGAATTAATCTGTTATATATACTTCAGGCTGTCATCCAAAAGAAAGTGATTTGCAACAAAACACTATCCTAAATGAATATTAAATGCTTATCTACATAAATACTTATGTTTTCGATTATTTAAGGGGATCGTTTTGAGTTTGAGTTAGCAAAACCAGTCATGATTGCTGGTTGTAATAACTTAGAGTTACCTTACCTCCTCTATTTCCAGGACATGTCCTCCTTTTGGGATCTAAAAAGTGTATCAGAATGTGATTTCTTATTTGCCTATAAGGTCCAGGATTTGGATTTGCTTTCATGTTGACAACTGCTTTCCGCAATGAGTCCTGTACTGCCCTCCTGTCCTAACTGTCCTCTTTTTTGAAAACCAACATATAGTAACCCTATATAATTCTGAAGGATATGAATGAATAAGTGCTAACTCATAATAAATGATAATTGCTTGGAAAGTAATAAATAAACAGGACATATAATTCAGAGAGTATCCCAAGATTAGGAGCAGTATATATGAGCAGGACTGTAGACACACTTTATCATCATAAATCTGCCCCTCCACTCATCCATGGAAAAATCAAGTGAAGGCCTCTCCATTTTCATCACACTGTAGGACATACTTTTTTAAAATCACACCATAGGACGCGTTACTTCCTGAGTTCCTAACATCGCCTGTGCAACCGCTCAGATGTGAAAGCAAAATGTGTTTGAATAGCATAGCAACCGCACCAGGCCAGTTTTTCTCTCATGAAAGAGTGTCTTCAATTACTCATCTGATCCTGGACTGATTGTCTACAGATAGACTTGTCTCTGCTATAATCAGATTAGCTCAACTTAACTGTCCCTCTGTCCAGTGTTTATAACAGTATAAACAAACTTTTGTATCACCAGGAGACATGTTCACACATCTGGCCATTTTATCATTTTCAGGACTATTCCTTTCCCAGTGACATCATTCAGTATACAAAGGCTTATTTACGAGTTAGGTGGATAACCATGGTGATTGGCAAAGTCACTTACTTTGAGCTGACTTAAGCAGGTTTAGAAACTTACACAACTATATGGAAATGTTTATGCTCCAAAATGAAGAGCCAACTTTCATCAGGATGCAATACAATTGTATTCTACAGACTTAATTATAATGGCTAAAATGATATTAATGTTCTAATCTTTACTGCATAGTTCAATGGTATACAGATATATTTACATTTCCTTCCTTAGTCTTACACACTGACTTGGCTCTGGCTTGTGCTAGACAGTGAGAAAGTGAAAACAGCACAAGCTGAAAATGCAGTGGTACCAATAAAAAGTAGAAGCATTAGGGGCTTCCAAATGTTTTTGAGCTGCTCTTTCAAGTTCTCAGAAGATTTATAGATGCCACATGGGGTTCCAGCAGTCTGGAGGAAACTGGGAAACCTTATACAAACTCTCTAATGGAAAAACCCCTCCAGAGGGCTCCAAGGTCACTGCCAGGTCAGAAGGAAATGGCCAGTAAAGTGAGGGTGTAGAGGTGATGTCATCAGAGAGAGGCCCTCAGAAGGTGATGTCATGAGAGGCAGTGGGCCTGCTGGCACGGTCGCTTACTAAACACAAATGTGCTTAGCCCACAAGAGCAGAAGCGGTCTCACAGTGCCTCAAGAGTAATCCTGGGGTTTCCACCATTCATGAAAGATCTTTTTGTCCACCCCGCAGCTTCTTTCAGAAGCTCAGGGGGGTCAAGGTTTGAGAGAGAGGAGGGCGTGTGACTGACATTCATGGTCATTTTGTTGAGACTGTTTTCCAAATCTGCCCAAGAGCCCCTAGATGAAGCAACTAAGAACAGGAGCTATCAGTCATTGCTGCGGAAGCCTTCATAATGCTATATTTATCATCTGCTAATATAATGGCTATTATTTCTTTCTTTATTATTATTGTTATTATTATTATTATTATTATTCCTTAGGGTAGTATTAACACAATGTGGCAGTGGAACAGGGATAAACTAGAATCTTTTCTTAACATCTTGTTTACAGTATGCATGGTAATGTACTCTTCTTCCCTGACTCCCCTTTACTGTATATTTCGGTAAGACCAGGGGAGCTCTTATCATCTCTCCGTATCTGCTACCTCATGATCTTCCTTCAACATGTTGATAAGAAAGGTACATGAAAGGTATTCCCTTTCGTGATCTCATTATTTACCTTTACAGAGTCATTGTTTTGCTACGGCTTTACTGTGAGGCACAACCCAAAGAATCCAGCAGCATCTTTTACTACATCTAGGTAAAAATTATTTGGGCATTTCTGATCTCCAATCCAGGCTCAGAAGAAACTGTAGGAATTATAACAAGCAAGAAAAACTAGTTGTTACAACTAGTTGTTTCTACTCTCTGAGGGTTGCTGGTGAATATAGTGACATCTGTTCCAGGGCTTATCTTCACAGTTCTGGCCATTTTCTACTCTCAGTTGCAGTCGTTTTCTGCCAGCAAATGGCGTTACAGCATGACACATTAGTGCACAGGAGTGTTTGTTTATACTGTACTAATTACTAGAACTCATATAAAGCTTCTTCAAAGTATTCTTCCAAACTATCTCAATGTCTTGACAGTGTTTCACTTTCATATTACTCCACCTTTCATCATCTGAACTCATGCATGCCTGAGTTTTTAGACTGAACAATCTAGGTCACAACATAAACGTAGTCTTGTCAGCTTACGGAAGGTAAACTGTTTCCCCAAAAGGACAAACAGCCATGTACATACATTGTTACTACACATATTAGCGTGCAACACTTGTATGGCATGAAGCTTTTGCAAAGAAGGACTGTCACTGTATTTATTTCAGCTTTCAGGAACAACAAATCTACAGAGTATTCATTCTGCTATTCCCATTCAGTTCAGCTACATCCAGAAACTTTAGCTCAGAGCTCTGGAAAATCCAAACAAATGCCAGAAAAAATATTCCAGTAGACTGCCACAAATCTCCTTCCCAGTGTGAACGTAAGCCGGCAACTGGGGAGGAAAAAAGGGCTCACATCTGAAGAGAAAAAGAATTACATCTATCCAGGAAAATGTAATGTTTATTATAAATTCTAATTAAGACTTGATTGGGTCAGAGGCTGAGCTTTCTTGGCAATAATACAGTACATCTGTTTTAAATGATGTGACTTTTAAGAGGACACTGATGTGGCTTAAAAAAAATTTCATGATAAAACAGAAGCCCAGAAATTCCTAAACCCAGAAAAGCCCAGAAAATGACAAACAATGATATTCTCTCTTTCTCTCTTTCTCTCTTTGACAGAACAAAAAAAATAAAAATAATTTATGCACTTTCACTTTCTTCCATGTATATTTCAACCACGTTCAAGTCTTTGGAATGATTCAGCTACATATCATCTGCTCTCAATATTTAATGTACATCACAGAAATGCAGAATAATACCTTCCACGCCGGCATGCTTGCAAAAAAATGTTTTTGTTTTTTTTCAGTTAATTTAACAGATGATACAACATTGAGCTAAATTAAAACAAACGACAGATTATTTCTTCAGTCAAACTGTGGACCACCCCAGAGGGTACTGGCTCACAAAGGGCCTTTTGTTCCAGCATTAAATTTCCATCACAGGGTAAAGTGATACTTTCGGCAGATCTGTTTCTCTCATCAAGGACAGGGCAGGCTTGAACTGATCATCCTCATCTTTGACTTTAAGGCAGGGGACCAAAATTACTCATTTTAATTTCCATTTGCCTTGCTGAACTAATAGTACTTAAAATATACTACAACAATTATGCATTAAGTGCATTCAGCAGTCTTCACATTAACCAAAGTGGTGTAACAATACAGGATCTTTTTACGATAACTGGAACTCAAACATGAAGAAGTTAAGTGTTTGTGCTACAGAATCAATTAGTCCCATGAGTTCCATTCTGTCTGTGATATTCACATCTTTTGAATTCAGTATTAAATATTTCAGTTGGAAGAGGGTGTATGGCAATACAAATGGCTGATTTTAATTTACCTCTCCCTCTTATGTTACCCTCTTAGGTTTTGACTAGTGGAGGAATTCGGACAATTGGAAATCGATTGTTTATTCAGTCATCTCCAGAACTCAAGGAACTTCTATTCATAGCAAAGTCAGCAAGGCAGAGTGAGGGAGTATTAGACTCCTATAGATTTTTAACAGCATTGCACACAAAATGCCTAATGATAATGAAGTTTCTTCATTATCACTATTAGTATTCATTATGGAGCACTTCATTGCGATGTTTCAGCTGGTATTGGTGTCACAACTTTTGCTGTTGCTTCGAATTACCAAAACATTCTTTCCCATGCTAAAATATAACTTTATGGAAAGTTCTTACATAATAAAGTTCAGTGTTTCCTTATCCATGAGACAAATCTAGTGAATGGCAACACTATTAGTGTCTGTTTGTATATTTTCTTGATACCCATCAGGGACTAAGGTCCCTACAAATCAGCAGTCTTCTTTCTTTCAACCTCTAGGACTCCAGGAAAATGATTTTCACAGTGCACCCACTGCTGAAGTGCGTTTCCCTTCAAATCTAGTGCAAATTATACCTGCATGCTAAATTTGTATTTTTTTCATGCTTTTTCACAACAGAATGATAAATAACTGAGATAAACTCTTCCACAAAGGACCAAATCCTCATAAACTGTCATCATTTAAACAGGTAAAAGAAATAACAGTGTTTAGTTTTTTTTTTTTGTTGTTTTGGTTTTTTTGTTTTGGTTTTTTTTTGTTTTTGCATGAACTGACTATTGGCAAACAACCGAAGTAACTGAACAAAGAAAACTACAAAGAAGTGATAAATAATGGAAAACATTGACAGAATGGAAGAAAAACAAATGGGGAAAAAAACAAAGATGAGAAAAGGAAGAAGTGTGATGATGGCAAAGGCTGAAATGAGGGAAAAAGTAAACGTCAATTGAGAAAAACAGTAAATAATATGGGAGCAAACAAATAAAAGAAACAAGGAACAACACATGAGAAGATAAAAGGAGGAATGCATGTTTGCATATGGATAAATGTCACCCACATGTTTGATTTGAGCCTCTTCATGTCGGACTGAACGTTCCCATAAAAATGTTTAATTGCAAAACGGGGCGGATGTTGTTGAATCATTGTGCGCTTTGAAACAATTTTATGTGGCTTGCAGGGCGGTTATTTATAGAAGCCGAGCTTTGTGAGTGTGTTCCTGAGGTTGTGTTTATTTTGTTTCTCAGAGAGGCAAAAACTTTCGCCTCCGCAGGACCTATAAAGTCTTTGGCCTTGGAGACAGTGAGGAGTAAAGTCCAGACAATGGCACAGTGTTCGAGCAGACAGTGGGATGCTCTGTGAGCTGGACCATGATGTCCGCTCCCTTCTCTGGGAAAAGCCCATGTCTGAGATCACAGCAATGCAGATAACAGTGCAAACTCCTCGTAGGCCTCTGCTCTCAACCCGGGCAACAAGCTGCGATAACATCATGAGCTAATTCTCCCTGCAGACTTCACACAAGAAGCACATGTGTGGGGTGAGAGACAACAACCAGCAGAGCACCTCTGTGGCCAAAAGCCCCACCTGAACATCTGGCCTAGGGCAGAACAGCCCACGGCTTTCATCTGGCCTTGGGCAGGATGGGGGGGATGAGGGATGGGTGGATCCTCAGATACTGTAAATACAGACAGACTGAGAGAGCTCTCTGTTTTCCCTCCGCCTCATCAGCATAAACGTATGCCACGTCTGCAGAAGAACAGCAGTTCTTCACCACCACCACCAGTGTTTTATAATTATATACTACACTCCTGTACTTCTGCGTATTCTACACTTAGAGCAGACAGACAGTGACATTTGACACCACAGCTGGAAGTTACTGTTTTCTTCCAACCCAGATTCGGAACCTGTCCAAATCATAACCTAAATAATCATTAAAATGACAAACTTAATCTCAAAAGACAACACTTGATGTCTTTTGCAGCTATCTTTCCTCAGACTGACTGTCCAAACATAATAGTGTAAATATTTCATGTGAGAGGGAACAAGTATCTATAACTCAAGGTCCAGTTAAAAAGAAGTTCATTTGTTCATCAGTAATTCCAAGAACATAATCAATCATATTAAATAAATAAGATTAACAAAGTTTTGATGTGTTAAAAGGGGGATTCCGCCAATGTTTCTGTTTCTCCATTATTTAAGTATGAAGATATAAACAAAGTCAGTCAGAGCATTTTGATGTGAAATTCTCCATTCTAGAGAAATTTACCAAGTCAAAATTGTTCACTGTGGTGGTGATAGTAACCAGATGTCTGTAGCACATAATGTCTCTAAAAGATACATTACAGAAAGCAATTACTTGAAATGCTTACAAGTCCACTACCTGATGACTGAGAAGTTATTTTACAATAGTTTTAGGAGAAGATCTTGGCCTGACTGTGTCTTCAAGGAACAAGCTGTAAATATCCTGAAGTGTGCAGACAACACCACTGTGGTAGGCCTCATAGCCAACGGTGATGACTCGCTGTCTACTGATTTCCACTGTGGAGTCACTCAAGTCCCTGGGCAACACCACATCCAGTGAACTAAAGTGGGAGAGGAACAGTTTCCATAGCCAAGAAAGCACAGCAGAGAATGTTCTTTCTAAAACAGCTAAAGAAATTCAGCCTGCCACAGAGCCTGATGATCTAGTTCTACACAGCAATCATCAAGTCCATTCCCATCATCCATAACATTATAGTTTGGTTCCTCCACCTCACAAGAACAAGCCAAACCTCAGCGCATAATCAGAACAGCAGAGAGGATCACTGGATGTAGTCTACCAATGCTTCAGAACATCTACAACAGCAGGGTAATGAAGCATACAGGCAAAATAACAGCTGACCCCTCTCATCCTGGACATCATCTCTTCTAGCCACTCCCCTCTGGTAAACGATTCAGGACCACCAAAACCAGCACAACCAGACATGCCAACAGCTTTTTCCCCAGAGCTGTAGCGCTCATTAACCACAGTGGACATCTCAACTGAAATCAACAAACATGTCTTGCTGTATTACAATACAACTCCTCGGTAACATAATACTTTTTTTGCAAAGCTGAACTTTTTTTTCACAAATTTTTCTTCAGGCCAGCATTTGTATAGACATACTCATCTGCATATGTTTAAATATTCAAACATCTCTTTAAGCTTCTCTCACATTGGCTCTTCATTATTCTTTCTTATTCTTTATCTATTTATTGTATTCTCATGCTATTTTTCCCTTATTTAAGTATTTGTTAATATTAGTCTTTGTGCTTGTCTGATCTGTTACATAACATGATACATTATTTGGAAAAAAGGTGATTCTGATGTGGGTGTTGTGAGGCAATTTACTTTTCTTTGAATTTCTCCATTAACAGCACTACATTAAAAACTCTAAATACATGTGCAGGTTACTGGTCGTTTTGGCTAAAATGGAAATAAAATGAAACAAGTACAAATATAATGTAGACATTATGACTCACAGTTTCTATCACCAACACGTAAGTCAGTAAGTTTCCCGACAATGAACCACTTCACATTAAACCGCTCTGAATGACTCGAATTACGAAAAACATTTTGAAAATCAGTGGAATTCTCCTTTTATAAAGTCCTGAAAGTAAAATGTTTCTAAATAATTCTTGGTTGGATGTATTCTAAAAGAACCTGTAAATATTAAAGAACTTTTGCATTACGTGTTGTTTTTAAGTTATTCGCACTTTACTGATTTATAAAAGTGTTTTTAAACAACCAACTATTCAAAGGTTCTTTAGGTAACCAAAAGAGGTTCTTCCTTGGTATCGCTCCAAAGAGTCCTTTTTGCCAGCTTTATTATTAAGAGTGTAGTTCTTACTAGAACTTACTGTGTGATTAATACTAGCTTTTATCAGTTGCCACTTTATCCCTGCTCCTCACTCACTCTGCTTCACTGGATTTTTGCCCTTGGCCCCTGACGGGCCATCTGCAGCCAGAGTGCTCTCTGAGTAGCTCAGGCCTACTGGGCCACCTAACACAGGCATTCGTTTGGTTTGGGAGTGCGGAAGCTCAATGGGGCATTGGGGCTTGGGCCGGCAGTGAGTGGCTCTGCCCCCCTCGCTGGGTAAACTCCAGCTTGCAGTCCAGACACTGCCCCCATTCAGCTGGTCCACGTGTTGGGGATAAAGTTGGGATTGTTTGTCAGCGGGCTGTAATGCGTGGAATGCAACGCTTCGGTTCCCCTCTGGGAAAGGAGCATGGGAGGGGGGAGATACTGTGCCTGTCTTTCCATCTCTCACACTCACTCTCTCATTGTGCCCCCCCC
>JAILXH010214738.1:26337-38247 GCA_023558415.1 Piaractus mesopotamicus
TCTCTAAAACTGTAACAGGATCACTTTACTTATTACTTCCAGGGAAGAAAAATCTCTCAATTCTCATTGCTTCACACCTACATTATATTCTCAGCCCTAAACAAATCTGTACCAGTCTTAAACAGCCAATCTCACATAATTTAAAAGACATCTCACCATCTCATAAATGAAATACAGTGTGAGAAAGTTAAAGTAAAACACCCTTAGCTGGCCACTGAGTGGGAAAAAAGCTACTTATGAAACGGGTAGTCCCAGTCCTAAGATCTGATTGGCTGAGCTGCATTCGAAGCCATTGTAAAATCTATGTTATACACAGAACTATGATAGCCTCACAGCAACTTTATTATTGTATGTTATAATTGCGCCACATCACGAAAAACCCTTGCGCTGTTAATGGAATAATCTTTGACTCTAATGCTGCTCGCATGGGCCACCGAGTGTACTGACAAAGTAACCAGTTTCTGTTTAAACTGAGGGGCTGGCAACTTATTTTCTTAACTATTACTAGGCTGGTCAACTAGCTAATAGGCTAAAAGATAGCTAACAGGCTAAACAACTACATCTTTAATGTCACAGGCCTGAAAAAACTACTTACGATATGATTCACTGTAAAACTGCAATATAAAAGTCTAAAGAATGTCACTTAAATTGCTTAGATGCCTCAAATGTCCGTGTTAGTCAGAAGTAGCATCAAATTCAGGCTGTATCCCAGCTGTGGTGTTTATCTTACCTGTCGCTGCCTCTCCTGTCTGCAGCTGCCCATGCTACATTGCATGCAAGCTACCGCTAGCTAGCTAGTGAACTGAGCCAGCTGATGGCTCCTTACAAATGGGCGTTTTAACAAAGTTCATCCTTCAGTCAGTTAGTGAAGCAAAAATGCCTCTTCTAGACAATAAAGGTAAATTAAGGTATAGAGTCACTTAAACAAAAGAATTTCAGTCTAACATTAAAAGTCTGAAATACTTTTTGACTCTTCAGAAACTTCAATGGTACATTCATATATATGTATGCATATATATGTATGCATATATATATATATATGCACGTGTGTATGTGTATGTATATACATACATACATTTTTTTCGTTTGCTTACTGTTTGCACTCCTCTCTGAGTGGTTCAATGAGCACTAAAGATGAGGACAAGAACACCTTTGTTCAAGAGGAAACAGCACAGACTTGCATGACCCAAACAGCAGGACATGGAGAGAAATTAACTGTCCAGCTCTGCCAAAAAAGTGTCTGCTTGTCAAATTCTTGCTTAATATATATTGTGTGTATTTTTATTTTCTAATAAACCTTCTTATACCGCACATATGTACACCTATTTTTAAGATTACTTGGTAAGAGATTACAAAGTAGAATTAAGCATATATTCTGAATAAAATTGTGTGACACTTGACTGGAATACGCCCCATTCATGTCTAAATATGTCTTAACATGTGGCAATACCGTAAACCACTGAAAGAACTGGATGAAGAAAATATCCAGTGACATTAATAGCGCAAATGAAAGAAACACCAGACGTATCAGCAGTATTTTTTTCAAGCACTCTGTGACCCTAGTCAGCCTGCTAACTGGGTGAGTATATTTAGAGCTTATCTAATAATGTGAGGCCTGACACCAGGGAATAAGCAGCCAAGTGCACTCCAGACTCTCTACCACAGCAGCTGCTGCCCTCTCGCCCCTCAAATAGGCTGCCATAACCTACAGGCCGAAAATAAAGCGCAGTTACTTTATGGGTGTGTGATTCAGCCTTCTCCAATAGATTCATTATGACTTGTTACCACTCTTTCCCTTTATCTTTTACCTAAATGGAAGTGCCGTGAGACATTCATGTGTTTCACAAGACCCACAAACTATTCTTAGCGATAAGGAAAAGTCCAAAATCATCATCTCATCAGCAAAGCTTTTAATTGCTATTGCTGTTTGATAACAAACCTTATCAAAATGTTACAAAACATTTAAAGACTGATGTTCATTTCACTGCAGGCTTTATTCAAAACCCTCTGCTTATCATAACCCACTGACATGATAGCAGTACATCAGACTAATAAATTTGGTGCAAGTGCTTTAGATATAAATTTTCATCATTGTTGTTTTTTGTTTTTTTGTTCAATGTGTTTTATTTTTAAATAATGAAAAATAAAAATGGGCTTAGAGCTTTGACACCAATGTCAGTTCACAGTATTGCAGTGTCCTTTATCATCCATCAAATGTCATTTCACCACACAGCTTCAGGAGCGTATGTGTGGCATGCTGTACGTGTCTGCTCTACACAAGACACCACAGGCCCTAGAAACCAGTCGACTGAGTTCTAAATAAAGCATAATAATAATTTTCATGTAGTCAAAGGAACTTGTTCAAAGAGGACACATGTACTAGGAAAGTATTTCAAGGAAAAACCTTTTTTAAACTTCATCCAGATCTCTAAATCTACTTATATGACATAGACAGTAATTTAACAAACCCAAAATGTGATTTTAAATTGCCCCTGTTCAAGGACAGTATACTTTTACTTACTTTTTTTGCAGCTCATTGTGCTGACAAACACTCTCATAATAGTTCAGTTGGTACACAGGACCCATCATTATAGGGCATTTCACTGAACCCAGAATGAAACCTTATGTTTGACATTTCGCTGCTGCGTGTTCCAATTTGCTTTCTATTGTCTGAGTCTATATTAATCCTGTAGTCAGCATTCATTTCACTACAGTACAAATTACCAGGGTCTGTAGAGCATTATTCAAGCCTAAATGTCTGGAGAGGCTCCACTTCTATTCCCACTGTTCAGATAAACAAACAGTACATAGTCTCCTTTTATCTACAGTTTACTGTTTTGTTCAAAGTAATTCAAGTATTTGATGGTCATTTAAGTATGCCATGGTTATTCACAGCTACAAAAGCATGGTAATTCAATATGATATATCAGTACTGTGCATACTCACCCCCTCCTGAGTTGACAGAATGAGTTGAAAGACTGTGTGTAACAGTGATGCAACAATATCAGACTTTAATTTTGAGGCTGGAAAGTAACATTTCTGGGTTATAGCTTGGTTAGTACTGTAAATAACAGTTTCTCTACTTTCATTTCATGCATAGTAAAAATACTGGCTAACTACTGCTTCCTACAGATACTGACCAAAGACCATTGGGCCCACACACATTTTCAAATGATCCCAGTCAAGTAAAGCAAACTTCAACTGATAATGAAAACTTGACTTTGTCCCACATCAACTGCAGCTTCTCTCTTTCTTAAACTAAAATGGTTTGGTGTAGATTAAATGGTTCAGTATTAAGATTTTTCCTTTTGTTTTCTGCTCTTAATTTCAGAAAAATAAAGGGGAAAAATGTCCTTTACAAAATGTACCTCAGTAAAATTCTTTTAAACTCCACCTGCTGTTACAACCTATTCCTGTAGTGGGGCAGGTTGTAACAGCAGAACTTTTTGGATTTGACAAACTGAGTAAGCAGTAGATTTCTACACTACACTGTACATGTTCCTCTCTATGGAAACCAGGGCAAATGACAAAGTGGAGTGTTTAATTTTCCAATGAGATGTCAGCAACCAGAGTATTAGCTTTGCTCTTAACAGGAAACAGCAAATTCCTAGAACATAGAGGTGTGTCTTAAAACACATGCCAAACATACTTTCTTACTCAAATGAGACTTGGACATTAAAGTAGTGCCCTGATGCTTCCTTGTAGACAGCTGGGAAGCACACAATAGCTATGACAAACAGTAAAATAACATTTTCTGTAAAAAAAAAAATAACAATAATCAGAATAAAATTATGCAGCAGTGACTGCATAAGGAAGCATATAGGACAGGTATGTACACCTGTAACATGTGTTTCCCCATTACCCGCTTGACCCAAGACCTGAAACTATTCGAACAGGAAGAACTTCAGGCTTGCGTGACTCAAAAATATCTTTCAGTATTGCTACCACCGCGGACCCTTTGCTAAACAGGCCCTTAACACATCGGCAAGTTCAGTCAAATAAGCGTTGCTCTTGAATCGGCCACCTTGCCAGTGTCTTACATGATTTTACGTGAGTATGGCATTAATCTGAAGGAAACAAGTTTCTGATTCCAGTGCTAACATGGGTGGGTGAACAAAAAGGCTTTTGTTGGCGGCTTTAGTGTCACAGCAAAAAAAGAAGCCATTGTGCATTAGAAAGGATCCTTATGGGTCAGGTCCTCGTCCTGTAATGGATCCATTGCCTCAGCTGAAATGTGTACACATTCAGATCATAACTGTGCCACAGCTTACCAAGTGTATTTGTTGTTGGTGAAAAGATTCTCCATCTGTACTATAACGAAGCATTTACTTTAAAGAAAGAAACATTACACTTCAGGACAAGTTTAGTTTTGTTTTTTTTTTATTACGTGAAAATACATGCCTCCATCCCTGAAAAATAAAGACTTACTTTTTATGTAGGAGACAGAAAATCTTGAGAGCACAAAGTTCTCACTTTTTTTTGTACATCGGTTTTGTTTTAGGCACTTGGAATTACAATAAACATTCCCTTCTTCACAAAAATAAAATGTCTTTGGTCCTTTAAACAACAAAAATAAGAGAGAGGAAAATAGAGGTTGATTGAAACCACAGTCAGGCAAAAGGAAAAAATGCATAACTAACGTGTTGCCTCAAAAATGCAGCCTTTTTGTTAAAAAAGTCCCATAGTCTTTTTAGGTTTAAAGCGTTGTATACATGGTATATGGACAGAAAAAATGCTGCAAATCCAAGCCATAATAACTGCTACATTTGAAGACCAAATGTCCCACATCCAGTCAGCAAAACACATCTGAGACTGCAGTAGAATATGTATTAGAATTGGCTCATATCAGACATACAGCAGTAAATGATTAGTCCACCTCAGAGTCACTTGTTTTTCATTTAGTTTTTAATTGAATTTGTTTTTCATAGTGGAGACTGAAACCACTGGGCTTTTCACTGTGCTTGCGTATCATCTCTCAGGAAGGTGGGTGGGATGGACACAAAAGGTTATCTCTTTTGGGTACAAATTCTGTGGGTCAGTTACAGGGCAGCCAAGTCTGGTAGGAGTTACTGCAGGTGTGGATCAGTGGCTGCACATGCGCTATGTAGTAGTTATTGAAATTAATATCCCGTACATAAGGGGCAGGCTGGTAGTAGCATGTGACGTTGGTAACAGTGGGGATGGCGTTCTGCTCAGCCAGCACCCGCAGCGCTAGCATGGAGATGAGATTTAACGTCTGACGCCTCTCATGTCCCATCAGGCACACCGTACTCTCGTTGACCACATGGTACAGTGTTACTAGACAGTCATAGCGCTTGTGTTCCATGCCTGCAAAGTGGTTCTGGAGGTAGGCCTCCAGCTTCCTCTGCTGCTCACTGATGTCAGGAAAGTCAATGAAAAACCGTGAGCACATGTAGCGCTGGAGCGATTTCATTTCAGTCTCTGACCTGGGCTGGAAACCTCGAACCAGAAGGTGACAGTACTTTAAAAGGCCGCCTCCCCGGATCTCCTCAGGGCTGCGTGTGGCGATAATTTTTTCACGAAGATGGCTAAGAGCCTCCTCAAAGTCCCCATAAACACTTTCCCCCAACACAGTGGGGTGGAAGCTCTCGGACATTGGCGTCTCTGAACAGCGGTCAAAGAGCAGCAGCGAGTCCAAGCCTATCTGAAAAGAGTCCACGCTGAACTCAAACTGCCGCCTCAGAGAGTCCACAAACTTAAGTTCCACATTCTTGCCGGTGTTGTTGGAGAGGGAGATGAGGCTCCAGCGGTCGGTGTCATTGCAAACCTTCACCAATTTCTGCACGTAAGCCTCTTTCAGAGTAAGTGCTGTGATTCGTTGTTTACTGACCCCTTCAGGGAGGAAGTCGAGAAGACTGTCCAGAACTACGTCCTTAACCAAATGAAAGGCCTGGTCATCAGACAGCGAAACTCCAAAGATCAGGTCCAAGTCCTTGTAGCCAAGTCCTGTGTCCTGGTGCAGAACATGACTGGCAGCAGAGCCGTTCAACCTCACATCTCGTACAGTGACTCCTTGCTCCTCTAGCCGTGCTCGTACAACCTAGAACGACAACAAACATATTAATGTTCAACAATAAAATTAAGTAATCAATAAATACTCACATATAAAAAATAAGACAGGACATACTCCAAATAGCTCACTAACAAGCCTGTGGAATAAAAATTGGTTCTTCTGAAAATGTGTAAAGCTGGCCTTACTGACTTTACTAAGCTTATCAAATGCGACAATACCACTTATTTCTTTCCAGATACTGATACTAATATTGAAACCTTATCAGTGACTGCCAATCGGATATTTTTCCTTAAATACTAAAAAGCTTTAAAATTTGCTATTTTAATTGAAGTGCATCACTTATGTTTAGAATCTAAGAGCCTGTTTACACCTTGCATTAGTGTCCAGATCATATCTGGCTGGATTCTGTTTATAACTTTTCACTAAACTACACCCATAGTGTGACCAGATGGGCTCTGATTGTACTTTCCCCACATTAAAAGCGCATCAACATGTTTTGTTGCCATTTTACTTTTGTTTACTTTGTCCCTGTTACGATAAGAGTCGAAAAGCTTGACTGGGATTTTTTCCTTGGCCCAGAGTGCAAGAAGGTTTTTTGTTTGGAGAACTCCTGTCTCATGTATCCACCATCTTTTGTTCAAACCCTCACCTTCTAGTCAGCACTCGGTACACATTTTTCCGCAAACTTAACTGTATACAGATATTGAAAACACATTTACACTTGGGTTAAATGTGGTTAAGATCTATCTCTTACTAGCTCCAAACGTGGTTTGAGTGATCCAATCGTAATCCAATCACAATGCGTCCTGGGTGGGTTTATACGTGACTTTTTACGCATTCAAATGAAATTAAAATATGATCGCTGAAAACACATGCATGCAAGGTGTAATCAGGCCCTTAAACTAGGTTGTCATGCTTAAACTACTCAAATTCTCTACAAGAGTGCTCTACAAGAAGTACACAACTAATAACAGCAATTTTGAAGACAGATTTCTTTCAGGTTTGGATCTGATACATCCTTTTTTCCCCTCTGATATCCAGTCCAACATTGTCTGCTTATGTCTGTCCGATACCAATCGATACCGATATGCCATCTGACCCATTTTGCGACAATGACAAGTTAACTACTCCATCAAATTACCATGACCTCAATGTCCACATCAACATAGATCCATCTTTATGAGAACTCCTGTGCTCATTCACGTGGATACTACAACTGAGCAAATTTCTCCATGTTCCCAGATCAGCCTACACATGCAAAAGAGGTAAATTACAGGTAAATCTTTCCCTGGATCAACAAGTTCACTTACAAACACTCCCACACACCAAGACTGGTTACAACAGCATTTCCCAGATTACCTTTAGCAAGCAAGCAAACATGACCCAGAATACCTTTAGCGAGCAGCCTGAGGTTATCAGAAAGAATAGCCACTGTTTGTTCCCGTCAATATCACATGACCAGTTTAAGTGAAGAGCTCAACTCAGCACACTGAACAGAATCTTTGATCAGAAAAGGATGAAGTGCTGTGAGATACTGAGTTAGAGGGTCAAGGGTTAATATGAGCTAAACCTGTCTATGATCAAGAGGAATTAAGATCATCACAGGCAGCCTGAATTCCCTTCCTCACACTGAGAGGCACTCTGAGCCAGCAGGAAGAAAATTAGAGGGCAGAAGCACATTGCTGTGGTCCTACTGCCCTGACTGATGCTGGGCGGTTTGTGCTCCCTCCCAAATGCAGTGTTGGCTGTTTGACAGGCCGACTAAGTACGGGAAGATTAAAGACATGGCAGAAAAATAGAGCAGGTAGGAAAAAAGGTCAGAGAGAAAGAAATCCTAATAACATAAAATATAAATTTGTAAAACCAGGCTTGCTTAATGTCCTCTTTGTAGCATCACGTGGATTTGATCTACAAAAGCACTGCATGAGTATATCTTACTCAGCATATCTTATATTGTTATTACCAATGACACCAGACTATTTGTGCCTTGAAAGCTGCTTCAATGAAACTCGTTATTGATGTATAAGCCTACGTAACATGTCTCATCCACGGCCCTGTCACATTAGCATCAGCCAGATGAGAAACAAACATTAACTTCACTCAGTCAGATCATTGGTCTGCTATTTTTACATGTTAGGCCAGGTTGTGACTGTGGAAAAAATGCAAAGGGTGAACCCACGATAAAAAACTTGTCTCAGCCTGAAGCACTATAACCATATTTCAAACTCTGACTTTCAAACTCACTCACATCAGATCAGAGCAGGTACAGAAGGTTTTCTTTCTTGTCAGCAAATGGTGCTGTTTGAGGCTGCACAAACCATTAGACCTTTTTAAAAACACGCCTGCAGGTAATTCATTACGTGACAATTTAAACACCTGAGAGATGTTAATATGAACCTATTTTACTTTTATTTCGGTCTGCAGTGTTGCTCTTCTGTGAAACCAGTGTACATGATAAGCACAGGGTGTGTTACAGCAGGGAAATGCTATTTGCTGTATTATTAACAAAATAAAACCTAATTCAATATATCAGCTTAGTAATGCATGGCTGTAACAAATTAAGAATATACTTAAGTAAGTAAGTAAATAAATAAGTACCCACACTCACACTAAAAATAAGTTTCCGAAATAGAGCTTGGCTTAGATCTTGGCCATTTTAGGGGAAAAAAATAAGTATTTATACTTTTTGAAGGTTCTTCAACCTTTAAAAATGTTATTCACACTTGCACATCTCTTGCCTACACTGTCTTTTTAAATAATCATCTACTAAAAGTTAATTATGTGGACCAAAAGTGGTTCTTTTATGGCACTGATGATGACTGTGGGCAGGGGTCCAGCACGGTTTGGAGATTTCCCTGCTCTAACGCTCCTACTAAACCTGCCAATTAACTGCTTAGTTGAGCCAGGTGAGTTTCAGCAGGAAAACAACAAACCGTATGAACTGAAACCCTCCAGGACCAGAGGTCCTCATCCCTGTCCTATGGCATTACTTCAAGGAGCCCTTTTTGGCACTTCTTTTTTTTCAGAAGTGCAGTACATCTCAGAATGTACAAGGTCGCTGCGGAACAAAACCTTGTATCTCCATTTTTGTTGCTTTCTATTCTTTACAAAATTTGAAAAGGCCAGGTGCCACTTACACTGTGTCAGACTTTCATGATGAACAGACTAGTAGAAATGTTCCAAAATGACTTGGAATAAAGTATTATTGTGTCAACCTGAAAGCTAAGAATGTCTTTCCTTCTTCTGTGAAGTTACTATTTTGGAGATTTTATCTGAAAAAAGTACTGTATTATCACTCCTTTTGCAACTGTTTCTTTAAAGGTAAAGCAAAAAGAAATGCTATGTATCTGTGAGTATCTGCATTCATTCTAACCCTAAAGGCTGAAAATGCACTTGAATTAACTGCATTGTTTCTACTAAATATTGTTTTATCTTCTCACTCGCTGTCTGTTTACACCTCCTTTAGGCACATGGGGTCAAAGACCAGATATTTACATTAACTTAGGAAACTGTTAAAACTGTCAAATGGGCATATTCACGTGCTGAGTAATCCACCGACGTGGAGTTCCACAGTCACTGAAAATGTAATAATTCAACACTAATGAAAGAGGAGGGCATATATAAGTCTAATCTGATCATCTATTAACCTGTTAGTTAATGGAATAATGATTTTTTACAGTTCACCAGCTTTCATGTTATCAGGTGTGCAATTAAAGGTTGTATGTGTTCTAGATCATTTTTTTTTACTTCATCTCCCAGAGTTAGTTATGGACAACTGCCACTGTTCTCTAAAAGATCTCTAAAAGATCACATAAGCGCACTAATAATTCTGATTAGCAAGAAGACCACAGTATCATCACTTGGTATCAATATTGGCAAGATCTGAACCACGCCACTCTTTGCTCCATGTGAAAGCATTATTAAATGTACTCTGATGGAGTAAATGAGGGAAAAGGCAGACTGGGGAACTGAAATTCAGTGCTGATCTTTTAAAGATGAAACCAATACAGACCACTGTGTAGAGAGAGAAGAAAAAAACATCTTTGAGTTTCGTGTTTCACTTTCTAGGCTGAGGAGGAGCTAAAAGCTACATGATACTTGCTTCTAAAAAAATACTTGCATCAAGTTTGGAGCACACAGATGATTTGCATATAGAAATTATATGGGGTCTACACTGTATGCAGGGGAACTCGCCCGCTCGCCATGATAAAGTTACCAGGGGTCTTACGATGCTGAGTGAAAGGGAACTTCAGGGAATCATGCCAGAGCTAACGACCAAGAGGCCAAGACCAGTGTAGCAGTAGCAAGAATGTCTGAGTCATTAGCAGAGCACTTAAAACTAGCTAAGCATGGCACATTCCCTGTCCACTGACTCAAGAGACAAAGGCTAAAAACGGTTTGCTTATCCTAGAAACACGAACAGTTTTTTTTTTCTTCTATTTTTTTGTGCACACTGGCTGTAGCCTAACTTAGATGGACTTTGGTGGTAATCTCTTTTTACTGGGGACGACTCAGAAGAGAGTTATGACTGAGTTTGCAGCTGAGGGGAATTACATTAGAAATGAAATAGCAGCTTTAGGCACACCATATGAACAGGGTTCGGAAAGACTAGTTTTGAGAAACAGCCATATCTAACGCAGTTTAAAAATAGTGACAATAAATCAAAAGGCAAGAAACTGCCAGAAGCACCTGCATCCAGCCGAACAACATCCCAGACCGTGTATAACAAACAGCGGCTGATGACTAATGGAACTAACTACGTCTCATATTCAGGCTAATGGCTCCCAGATTTTACCTGCACGATTTGTCGAGGTTGTACAGAAAGCGTTGGGAAGTTTCCTCGTCCGTGAATTGGAACAGTCTCGCCAAGAATAGAGTCCAAACGCTGCACCTGCTCCCAGGATAACACACAAAACCTCCGACTCTGCTCTGAGGCATCACCCGGGGACATGGCGACGGGCGAAAGAGGCGGTGAGGAGAAATAAAATCAGCAGCGCTGCTCTGCTTTCTGCGCAATGTCGTCGTCTTTATTCCCACCTCTCAACCGGATACCAGCTGCACTGTCAGTTCAGCTGCGGGTCAAAAGCTGAGCGTTCTTTCTTTAATCTTTTTTTATTTTACTTTTTGGTGAGCTTCGGTGAGCTTCGGTGAGCTTCGCCTGACGCGCTAATATCGTTCACACACAAACTGCGGCAGCCTGAGTTAAACTCCTCTCAACCTCATTCACAAGTTTTCTAGAACGGTCACTGCGCCAGCAACAATATTTTATACTAACGTCATTTACATGTCGGCACTGATTGGTCGGATTATTGTGAATTATTCATACGCTACCTCGTTTGATCCGGTGCGAAAGGCGTGCTGGACACGCCCACAGACTCTCAGCACCGAGGGCTCCGCGCTCGCTTTACAACAGCTCGGAAAGACTTACAGTGCGCCTGAAAAGCGAAGCAGCTCCCTTCTTTCGTTTTTTCCAATACAGTAATGGCACACTTTGCTCCATAGCTGAAGTGTTGAGAAGGAAATTCACTCAATATGGAAGAAAACAAGGAAAAAATGTAAAACGCTTTACTGAGTCACAGTTGCGAAGCAAATTTCTAGCTACTGCTTTCTGAATGCATGAGTCTGTTTGGCCTGTTAACACACCGCAAATGTAATTTAAAAGGAAAATATGAGCGATTACTTTAGGCTATTTGAGATGTTGTCAATCTTTCTTTCGCCTTATGTAACTGTAGTACTCAGTCAACTGAGCCATCCCAGGTGGGGGAGGGGGGCTAAAAGTGGTCGATTTGAGGTATAGATAGCTTAGTCAAGTAGCATTTTCAGCTTACAATGCGTTTATTACATTTGTATAGATTCTATTTTTATATTCTCGTTGC
>JAILXH010214793.1:0-11926 GCA_023558415.1 Piaractus mesopotamicus
GTGTGTGTGTGTGTGTGTGTGTGTGTGTGTGTGTGAACTCACCTGTTCTCTCTCCTGTAGTTCTGTCAGCATGACTATCGAGTGGCACTTCCATTCCCACACCATCCTCCAAAAGTCCTCTACAGTGTGAGCCAGAGGACCCTGTGTGGCTATGAAATAGTCCTTCTGCCTGTATCCCTGTCAAACCCACACAAACACAGGTTAAACATGCACATAGGCATTAGCACATATACAGTTTCGCACACAGAGCTGTAATGCTCCTTGTGTTGGGTTATTTAAAAATGTACAAACATTGCAAGGTTATAAAAAGTACTCAAGGTTGCATAGAAGGAAACACTATCTAAGAGATACCCATGTGTTTCTGAAATATCTTTTTTAAATTAGCTATTTAACAGAATTCATGTCCTGTAATTAGAAGGCGCTTAAACTTTTAAGGTTGGCTATTTGGCAAAATTTCTATCTCTGCCACTTTATTTGTTCTTCTGTTTTAATCACATTGCTGTTGATTTCTCAGTGCTGCTGTAGGATTTATTTAGTATGTAAAGAAAGCAATCTAACGTATCTCAATATTCATAGATTTTTACTGATACTGTCACACAAAATGCTTTTTTTTTTTGTTTAGTCACACATCAGACGTGGAAAGAAGCCTCATGCATGTTTTATGCAGTGACAGAAACATGGTAGCACAGAGAAAGCTCCAATTCTACACACTGACATATTTTATTAGGTGCATGACAGACTTTATTCAGCAATATCTGTTGTAAAAGGCGCTATATAAACAAATTTGACTTGACTTGACTTGACAATATAACAGTGTCATGTTACCATTACCAGTAACTGTTAGGACAGATGCCATAATGTTTAATGTAATAACAGGTTATATTACATGCTAACTTACATGCTAAGTGTGGCCTAGTTAGCTGTCCTGACATTAAACATTATAATATATGTAATGACAATTACTGATAACGGTAAAAAGACTCTGTTACACAACTGGCCATAATCTGTTATAAAGGCAAATGACAGCAGACGGCATGGTTTTGTCAATGTTATGTAGCAGGTTTCAAGTAAAGTGTTGACATTAAACCTTCAAAAAACCTAAAAAATTCCTGGGAATAATCACATATTCAGGAAAACTACTGTGCTACTTACTTAAAGTCACTGTTATATTACAATTTTATATTATGCAATAACTTACTTTTCACCACACACACACCACTGACCTTGGGTCTGCATTAAACTGGTACTTTAACCTTACCATTAATCCCACATACATCGCATATACTCATTAAAAATGTAGTACTCACATCAATGAAAGATGCATTAACGTAGTCTGTGAATTCTTGACCTCTCCGCATGGACAGAATTACTCTGTTGAAGTCATCTACAACAAAGACCAAAATAAAAGTGCTGCAGTTATCCTCATCTGTGGCATTAAACACAGTCATTAAACAGTTTTGGATGGGAACTGAAGCTGGGACTAGGTTAGCCTAATGCATCAAGTAAACATTACACATTATATAAATATTCTTATATTCTTTGCATTGTTGTCCTGCTGCATTTTTACACAGCGAATGAGATTTTGGGGTGGCAAGAAGTCAGTACACCAACCACAATTAGTCCAGGATGCTGGGAGTGAGTGCTTGGTGGAGTTCGGTTCAGGGCTCATTAACTCAGTGCCATGTTGTGTTTGTTTTCTTCTTCACTGTACATATTACTTGTGTACTCTTTTGTTTAATGCGCTATTGCCATACAGAGTTTAATCAAGCACTGAATTTGTAAATCAGCACTTTGCATTTGTGCACATACATCATTCCAGTGAGGTACTCTCAGGCAGAGAGTGTTGAAACTGAATGGTCTGCTTTCACTCAGAAACAACACTGTACACTCTGTGCAGGTATTATGTTTTTATATTTTTATAACATGACTGTATGTTGATGTTTTTTACCCAATGGCTGTTATTATTCTCTATTAAGTTTGCAAGCTGTGTTAACTCAGCAAGACTTATTAAGAACTGGCAAAGGCACTGTGGCAGGAAGGACATTAATGGGTGAGGAAAGGAAGTATGATTTTAGATTTACTTCCTTATAAACAAAGCTTGTTTGCGTTGCTGGGTACTACACAGGCATTAGGTGTAGATGGTAGGTTGAATTTAGTTTTCTAATAAAGTGTGCAGGATTAATATACTGGCTTTCAGCTTCAGGGATATTCTAACATTGTTGTTCTTTATTATCAGCAAGAAAAACCACAGATGTGGTCAGAGTTCATCTTTACGTCACATTTTAATGTGATAAAAACATGAACATGGCACTCGAAACCAATAAAGCTTCATGTTGCTCTCAGCGCTGCTGTTCTTACATGGAATAATCTGGAGCACTCGGTTCTTCTTCATATTCGCCGGAAGATTGCCTGTCCTCATGTTTTCCTTCATTATCCGCATGTTTGTCAGTTTCTGTAAAAGCGAAGTGGCATTCGTCATCATACATTAGGCTGAAAGCTTTTTATCATTCAGTTCTTTACTGATGGACTGTTTAAACCTCTTAAATCTTAGGGCTGTTATTCAGTCAGATGGCGGTGTTGTTCAGTCAGAGCAGTTGTTGACCATTAACTTTTCTGAATTATGAAATAATGGCTTAGAAACCAATAAGCATGTTATCTAGCAATGAGTGTGAAGAATGGAGCCACCAACTGGTCTTCAGAGTTTAAGAGGTTGTGATACAATGTAGGGCATGTGATACTATTAATATTTAGCTGCTGTCAGAACAAAACAATTAAGTTTTTGACATAATATGGAAATACAGTCTGCTCTGTACATTGTGTTAAAGTTTCAGGATTAACAGCCCAAGAGAAATGGTCTAAAATTGCTTGGAAACAATCTGGTTCCATTAACTCCCATTCAAAGTCAAGACCATTTTTTCTTCTCCTGTAACGTTCTGTAAGCCGTTTTGAAGACAAAGTTTTGTCATGAAAGTGATAATATTTTAATAGTATGTAACTTTATTAACGTTTTTTTGTTTTCCAGAGTTTCACTAGATTTTACACTGCAGAAGGCACTGCGCTCACCTTAAACTCCTCCTCCAGCCCTAGCCGGTCCTGTGGTGTGCAGGTGTTGTGGAGTTTGTGCAGGTGTCCTTCCAAAGAGGACACGTCCAGCTCAGTGTCCCCATAGAGGAAGTACTCCAGTAGGGCCTGGTAGATGAACGAGTACTGCATCTGCACAGCACACATACACAGAAACGTTAACGGAATAGAGAAGCAGGGGAAAGTACCTACAAACATGCAGGATTTCTTAGAATCACAGTCACATTGGTGATTTCCAAAGCAGTTTCTCTTCTCTTTTGTTTTTTTTTTTAGATTTTTATGAATTTCGCTAGAATAGGGCTGACCAAAGCCCTGATAAATTAGGGAGATTGTTAATGGTTTGTTGTGTCCCTTATCATCTCTATAAACATCCAATCATATTTCCTGGACATTTGAAGCTTATTAAAGAGCTGCAAAAGCATATATCTATAATGACATTTTCACAAAACAGAAGAAATCATGAATTATTCAGGCCAGCGTTTGGAAAATCTATGCTAAAATCATATTAGCATAGATTTTCTAAAAGCTGGCCTGAATAATTAAAAATTTTTGGGTATTGATTCATTTGATGTTTGCATTTATTTCCCTTTGTAGTATTTAATAGTGTTGTCTTTTTTTACCCTTTTTAGATCCCAAAAGAACTACAGAACACTCTTGTGGATTTGTGGATTCCTGCCAATTATTGGGGTTACTATTTTAAACAAAACAGTTTTTTTCATTAAACCAAAAGGAAAATGGCAATAATTTCATGATAGACATGATATTAGGCTAGAAAAATCGTGTCATAACCAGGTAACACTAGCTAAATGCTGAACACAGCTATGCTCCCACCTACTGATTTTGTAAGTCAGCTGTTTTGAAAAGACTGAAGCAATACAAGTCAGTGAAATATACTTGTTTAAACAAAGAGAAATGGCCAAATATATGCTCATTTGTTTGGCTATAGTTTGGACTGTTGAAGGTCATTCGGGTGAAAAAGCTGAGCATCCTCGGTCACTCCACAGAGCTGAGAGATGGAGACAAACAGCGAGAACAGACTAGCTAATCTGTTTAGCTGATCCAAATATCGTTGCTGTCCAAAGAAAAACAAGTATCTCTACAGCAGCAACTTTACAGGAGAGATCAAAGACAGTCTTTACTGTCAGTGTAAGTTAACGTGAAGAGATTTTATTCCAAACATTTTTGAAGCATTTCTACTGGTAAAAGCTTCATGAAATTTTCACCCAATGTAAACGACAGCTGCTGTTTTCAAATGACATAGAAAAGTGGAACCCGAGAAAAATGGAGATAGATATTTTTCTTTGGACAGCGGCGATAGGACATAAACAGCTTTAAATCTCTACAAATTCAGTGTAAATTAGTCGTCAACCCTGAATCAGATCTATTCAAGTTATATCAGTTGCAACAGACGTGAACTTGGACCACCAAGGACCACCATCTATTCAGTAAACCAGCAAACTGACTATGAACACACTAATAAAAAGATTTTAAAAGATTTATGTCTTGAACTTACTTCTGTCATCACTGCTATGTAGGTAGACAGAAATCCACACAGACTCATCTGTCTCTTCATCTGATGTAACATTACAGCCCTTTCTTTAGGCACTTTGTGACAGCCATCATAAAAGGATGTATAAATGTATAAAACTATTTGTTATAAACAGAACACTGGAATAATATTTACCTTTATGAAATGTAAACAGTGATGTTGTTAAGGGTAGTATTAAGAACAAGTAAACAGAGAGTGTTCAAAGCCTGTAAAATGCAGCACAGGCCAGCCTTAGAATTTCGACATACAGAGTGCGTCACTCTTCAGTTTGTGGCTATTTTGAAACTGGTCAGTGTGGTTTATACTGTTCAAGTTCCTTTTTTTAAAAATCAGAATCAGCACCAGATGTATAAGGAATTTCTTTTGGTGCAGATGTCATCATAAAATTAAATCCAACTAAAAATATAAAAAACATAAAAATATAAAAAATATAAAAAAAAAGAAGATACACTAATACATACATCAACTAGAACGTACCAAATCAATCGGTGAGTAATACAGAGAACGTGCAGTGGGACTGAAATACAGTTGCAATGAAGTGTTGAAGTACTTTTGAGGAACTTAAGCATGTCTAGGATTTGTGTAGCAACCATGCATCCTCTTAATAGTAATAGTCACACTGTATACTGTATTTTCATGAGTAATGTTACTCGTGCAATTAAAAAAGAACATGGCTGGTTCGATGCAGTGACATTAAATGCACTCACGTCTGTCTGTACAAGCTGCGATCGCTGGTCCCGGATTCTGGACACAAACCCAAACACGTCGACCTTCTGCTCCTCATGCATCATGTCAATCATTGCATCTATTACAATGAAAGTGCCCGTTCTTCCAACGCCAGCGCTGAGAGAACCACACACAGAAACACAGGAGAAATACATTTCATCTTCATTCATATGATGCTTTCACAATGCAGTTAAACACATCTGATTTTAGAGCGAGGTTATACACTGTAACTGCTATGAATTTAGTTGTTTCACCGCATCTGGTAATCCTTACATAACACAAAACATTTGCATCTTTACAGAAGTAATGCTCACTATATTTATGTTTTGTCAGCAGAGGCCACTAGCCAACAAGCTAAATCTCAGTATGTCTGAAAGGAGCTATTCATCCACACAGCTTGTGTGTCTGGCTGACGTTGTGGTTAGATTGTGTAGGATGGAGTGGAGTCCATGGGGCTCGACCTGCGACTTGCACACTTGTAGTGCCGAAACGTGACACACAGCTAGGTCATAGGGGCTTGATCAAACTTTCAGACATTGACCTACATATTTCGGTCTTATTTCCCTAACCACCCAACAGAATGAATAGCCCTCAGTTCGCCTAATTCAAATCATATGCTAATCGTTTTGAATAATGCATCATTGTCTGATAAAATAAATTATGCATGCATGACAGATACCTTCCAAATGACACAAAGGGTCCACAAGGTCTTCTGAATAATGGGAGCGAAGTGTAAAAATTGGCCTTTTTCAGAGAGTTTAAAAGTCAAATGCCTACTTTCATATTGAGTGCTAAAACCACTATTTGAAAAGTTTGTTAAGTGTTGCAATAATTTGGTGAATACAATAAAAGAAGCTACACTTTTTAGACAAGTACTAGTATTGGACATATTTCTAGATCCAGAAACAGATTTCCATTTGAGTTTAGAGTTTAGCACATATTCTTTTATCAGATTCTTATATTTTTTATCATGATTTCCAAACATGTGGTGCATTTAATGTAATTGTGTTATGAGAATATATTTTAAGCCACAGTCATGCCAGAACCCTAATTACTATAATATTAGATTACCCCCTAATCTCAAATGTAGTCATTCAGCCAAGACATGTTTGATGTCTGAAGTTTGCTTCTTTAGTTTTGCACCAGGGCTAGAATGCTAATGTTGCTGATAAGTAATGTATGCGTATACTCCACCAATTAGCACTGTTAAAACGGCACGCATATCACATATAGTGTCACTGTTGGAAAAAAAACCCTCTGTATTTTTGATGTCATTTGAAAACAGCAGCTTCTCTTTATGTTTTGTGAAAGTGTCATAATGAATGGACCAAGAGAAATTGAAAAGGAAGCATTTTACAGATTGCAGTCTAACAGCCCTGTATTCATTTTCAGGTCTAGGCATACACAGAAGAGTGAAAGATTCTTGATATTTTGCATGTTGCTTTTAAGTACTCAAAAATGCTTGTGGTGAGGATGAAGGCTTACGTGCTTCCTCTGAGTCATGTGAAGCCGGCCACCACATCTTTTCACACCATTAGCAACATCACTGGACAGCTCAAAGCGCTTGAAGGAGAACGTTAACAGCAAACGGCCATCTCTTTTGGTCCATTCATCATGAAATTTACACACAATGAAAGGCCAACAGGCATATATAACATTCAAATACTCCTGTAGGCATTGTTTAGTGTGACTAGGGTTGGAACTGCACCTCTCAATGAGGGTAATTCTTCAGGTGTGTGTGTCTGAGATGGTTTGCTCACCTGCAGTGCACTACGATGGGTCCACCATACGATGGGTTCACCTGTTTCACCTTCTTGAGGAACTTGAGCATGCCGATGGGTGAGAAGGGCACGCCAAAGTCCGGCCAGCTGGTAAAATGTAGCTGCGTAACCAGGCGAGGGTTTTTAGAGCCATCACTGGCCTGATGGGGGAAAAGCAAGAAGCTTTTTTGTTAAAGGTACTACTTTACATAAAAACATAGACAGGGAATCTTCCTTCTGCTCTGTTTAAAACTTTCAGCACCTTCCTAACAATTATCAGAATGGAAATGACAAATATTACAAAACATGATCAGTTTACTGATTTACTCTGTTGAGTCTACAACAAAAAAGTCTTTGTTCACATACAGTTGTATGCAAAAGTCTGAAAACACAGTCAAATGACATGTTCTGTTGATTTTATAAGTGAAAATAATTGAACACATCCTCTACAGGAAACAAATGTGAATATGATATTTTCCTGCTAATTTTAAATAAAATAAACATAAAATAATACATTTGGTCATAACTTTTGCACAGGCCACATTTTATATTTATTTATTTTTTTCAATATGTTGGTTACTTTTTGGTTCCCTAAGGCTTCCAGTGAATGGAATTTTTTTCAGAGAATCATTTTTTAAAAATTAGATGTGTGAGTTTGAAGAGCCTTTTCATGTCACAAAATATGAATATTCTATACCGATATAAAGCTTCTTCCTAAACCATGCATCCAAGCCAAGAATTATTTAATGCAGACATGCACACAGAAAGAGGCGGGGCACTGCTCATAGAGTTTTACCAGTGATGACGTGTAGTAAGCCTTTAGACCACAGAGTAAGTCTGCAGTCAGAGATCTAACAAACTGCTTAGTGACTGTCTCTGGGGACTTTGTGGGAGTTTTAACACTGTTGCCTTGCTTATTTTTTCTATTGGTTTAGTTTTATTTTCCTGGCAACATCTAAAAGCTAAATAAATGCACGGTCTCATTAACAAAGCCATGAGAGCTGGCAAAGAACCTCGACATTGCCTCAGCAGGCTGCCGGTTAAAGGGGAACTCCATCCAATTTTTCTAAATTTCTGCATAATTCACTCATTGAGATGTAAACCAAGTCATTCAGAGTACGGTCAGGACATCTACAACATAAATAAAGCTATTTTATTTCTGTCCAAAATGATCAGTCAAGCCTACATGTGTTTTCTGAGTTTTTATATGTCATATTATGATGGTAAAATAGTGGTAAATCTGAAAAAAAAATGTTTCCTTTGGGGACTTTTTTGCCTTACAATGCCCTGCATGTACCCTGCCATCAACAGATTTAAATAAATGCATTTTAGACCAAAACCTTTTCTCAAAACTATCACAAAACAGTATCTCACACATCAGACAGCATATTCATAACAATTTTTATATAATAACTTTCTGTGAGGGAGCTGTTAGAGACACTGTCACCACCACTGTGAAGAATTTTGACACATCAAGTTCTAGAACAAAGCATTTCACATCAAACCTGATCTTGTTTACATCCTAGTGCTAGAATTATGTAGAAAAAAAAAAAAGCACTTCCCCTTTAACTTTCAGTTTTAGAATGAAGATAAGCCCTAACATAGTTTAACATGCGCAATAATTTAGGCAGTCTTACTGGTCAATTTGATTTAAACATCCATAGTGTGCACAAATCTGTTCTTTTCTTTGATAATATTAGCATAATAAAGCAAAAAAGTAGTAATTACAGACTTAATTAGGCCAGACAGTGGTTGACTTTTTCATTTTCTACTTGAACTGTAGAAAGTTCCAAGATTTTAAGTGTACATGGACACACCTTGTTTCTTGCTTCAACAGAAAGAATTATAGCTGTTAGTTTGTACATAATCATTATCTGACCACAGACGTGAGTAAATTTCTGACATCTCGCAGCGAAAACTGCACTCAGTGAGTCACACCTGACTGGAAGAGTAAAGGTAGTATTTGTTGGATCTTGACACTTACAGACTGCACACAGAATTTGCGTATTGTGTAGTCAACCAGCACGGTGAAATCTTCCACAGCAACCCGCACATTACCGTACGTCCAGCAGCCCTGGTCAGGCCAGTACTGGTAACACTTGTCCTACAGAGAGGGAGAGAAAGAGAGATTGGAAACTAAAATCATTTAGAAAAAAATGCACCAGAAATCTTACAAAATTCTGCACAGACTTATGTTCTCCTAAGTCAGGTAGATTTTTCTGAACACTGAGAAAATGTACCTAAAAATACGGAAAGTGCTGAACAGTTGCTGATTTTTAACACGACAAAATTCCCAAAGAAAACGGAGCCAATATTTTTGCACAGAAGAATGCAGTTAAGTGCAGTTAAGTGGCTCAGTGAACACTCGTAAGAGCACATGTGGGGTTAAGGTGACTTCTGAGCCTCTGCAATGCAAATCAGCGAGCTTAATCAGTTCTGCCCGTCAATCAGAATTAGGCAGCCTGAGCTCGACGGATAATACACACTTAATGACACTCTGCTGCCTAATTATGATAACGCCTGAGAGGGCTTTATTAGCCATTATTTAATCATCGATTCAGCGCCAAGGCAAAGCTGATTTTAATCTCCCATCCATTCTGGCTTTATTGATTTGTTTCTGAGCTTTCGAAAGCTGCCTAAAGACACGGTGGGAGCGTGGGCGGCAGGAGGGGGGACCTCTGTTGTTAAAGGCAGATGACCTCTGTGGTAGGATGAAAGTGAGACATGTAGAATGACTTTTCATGGTTGCTAGAGTTGTGGGGACTTCGGTCCGCAGCGTGTAGTTTAGTTGGCGCCAAGCATCGAGACTTGTGCAAACTTGTATGTCTTATGAGATAAACAAAACAAAAAGTTATGGCTACCTCTTTTCTCTCTTTCAGGTTGGTGAGCATGACAATAGTAGCTGTTTTCTGCTCCCAGATCATTCTCCAGAAGTCAGCGACAGTCTCCTGTTTTGGTCCTGGAATGCACACACACGCACACACGCACACGCACACACACACACACACACACACACACACACAAGCACACACAAGCACATGAAAGCAACCTGATTTGGTAGCACAGATCAGCAGATCTCAGTGATGGCATCTGATGTTTGCATTCCAGCTAGCTGTGCTCACCTTGTGCTGCGATGAATTTGTTTTTGTCTTTGTAGCCCTGCAAGACACAAACCAGGTTTTATACACAAGCAAAAAAATGATCACTTCTTTATTGTGTTTTTTTTTCATTGTGTTAAAAATGCATACATACTGTACTGTGAAAACACAGACATAGGTTTAAGGGGGATGGTGGGGACACATCTCCTCTCCAGTGTTTGGAGGGAGATAAATTGCCACCCTCTAATAATTCGCTCCCAACACATCTGGACTTTTAAACAGAGTGTTGTGATTGCTTGTAGTTGTTAAATTTGACCAAATACGTACATAGATACATACATACACACATATACGTATATGGTTTTAATAGAGTGGACATTTGGTCGAATTTAGAGAAAGCTGGCCACTTCCAGGCAAAGATTATATCAAAAAATAACTGCAAAATGCCACAGGGTGCCCACGACAGGAGTCATTAATGAATGGGACCACATGGAGCTAAACAAGTAAAAACGAAAACTGAAGTGAGCCTATGAGCTCATTGGCTGCGTAAAGCGTTTTGCGCTAACTGACATCCTGAACATACATAAGACATTGTTAAGTCCTACAACAGGAGTTCAAAAATGTGACAGCAGTGTTTAAATATGCGATGCTGTTCTGTGTTGAGGGCATTTACAAGCTATGATCTTGCACAAATCTCCTCAGGAACCCATTCAGCGAAACTCCCTGGTTTCTATATTTTATATATAAATATATATCTATATTTTCTTTTCTTTATTTCCTTTACTGTAGCAGATTGAGCAAGCTTCGCTTTTCCAATGTTCAAGACACTCGAGGATGTAAAAGCGAGGTAAACTAAGCAGCTACCTGTGATAATTTAAAAGACTGGCAGCTTGTTATCAGCTGCAAGCTGGAGCTCTTCCCTGGATTAAAAACACTAATGCTGTAGACTAGTTTGTTACTGATGGCTAGCAAGCTAATTTAGCAGGTCTCACAGATTTATTTACCAAGTTAAACCTAGAAAAAACCTTCTACATCTAAAGGTGTGACATCTACATAACTAGAGCTGCCAGGGGTCAGATTTTGTCACCTTATGTTTGTCTGAAACGGCACACCTAAAGTAAAAGAAGCACTGTTCCCACAAATGTTGGGCTACAGTCATGATCTTGAACTCATTTGAAAATAACTCTCACCTTTTTTACAGAATAATTGCATAAATTACTGACACAGAGTAACAGAAGCTAGAATGGAGTTTATTTCCACCTGACTCACAGATCTCTAAACTGATCTCTGACGCTTGTCTTGCTATCAAGACCACATGTTTTGGATTATGGTGTCTCTGATTTGATTCGAAGGTATGAAATGTGGCTGTTGTAGATTAACGCTTCAGCACTATGGTAAACTACAATAATATTTTAATATAACTTCTTATGTAGTTATATGGTGAGCATTTTACCTGGCTAACACCAGAAAGAAGGTAGTTTTTTTGTGAAAAAGGTCCATTGTGCTTCTCTCAGTGCTCTGTCTAACAACTACACTAATCTGTGTGCAAATGGCAAAGAAGAAAAGGAAGCTTAATATTAGAGTATTAGATACTTAGAGTGTTGAGGGCAAAGTGTGAGTGTAAAGATGTGTTTTCAATGCAGAAAATCAGTCACACACTTTACTGCTCTTAGTTAACCAACTCACATCTTAATAGATTTGAACATACAAGC
>JAILXH010214813.1:12425-22513 GCA_023558415.1 Piaractus mesopotamicus
ACATGGCCAAAATTAAAGACAGAGAGGAAATCATTGCCCTACATGCATCTGAAAGCAAGGGCAACATTCAAGAGTTTATTGGTTGCTTCATCTGTGCTACGGCCTTGCAGAGAAGAATGAAAATTCCACGTTCGACCCCAGAGTAGAAAGCACATTTGTGGCTCAAACCTGTAAAATCCGAATCTCCACACAGCTCCAGTTTGTTATTAGGTTCTTTGACAAAGATTCTTAGCTGAACTAAGTGCCTCACGGAGGTGGTCTAAGGTGGTCTGAAGGGCATAGATTGTGGCCATTGTCAGGGTCCAGTATGATGTGGGTGCAGCTACCCTGGTAAAACAAGCTGTCTGGCTGTTACAGACTGCCAGCACCATGTTAGTGGTAGCGCGCTAATTTGCTGTAGTATGAGAATTTCAAATTCCAACATGAGAACTGGGACTTCTGGAGCCTGAGAGCTTTCTTGAAGGCTCCACTACCCTGTGGCTAAGCTCTATCCCTAACACTAAGTTCGTACAAGGTGAGGGGATAGCAGCAGCCCATAGTGGACAAAGGAGCCAGGGCTTCTGGAGCCTGAGATACTTACCAGAAGGCTCTGCTACCCCAGTGGGCTAACACCAAGATCGCTCAAGGTGATGGGAGAGCTGCAATTCTCAGTGGTCTGAGCTTACACCAAAGTGCTCAACATGAGGTTGGATGAGGGGTCAGTGACAACAGCCTGTAGATGACAAAAACGTTTTGAAGCTCTGGCACTACAAAATGGCATCACCAGGTTGTACAGTCTGTCTGAATGTGAGAAGAGAAAGTGGAAGAGGAAGTTTGCAGTCACAGGATGATATAGCCTCAGTGACTTCATGTGTAGGGGTCACAGTGTGACTCACTTGGTATACATCCCCTTGGTCTGAAACTGTATACATCAGTCTGTATAAATCAGTCAGGAGATAAGAAACAACCAAAATTCTCAAAAACAGAGCTGCGAATTTTAAGGGAAGAAGTTCTGTTCAACAATAGTCAGTTGTTCAGTAAAACTGCTTTTAACTTTAAATCAAGAAACAAAACATGTTTTCTAAAAAATTATAAATTTGTAAATTGGTATTTCTCTATTAAATAATTCAATAATAATAATAATAACACTACCAATATAGTAAAAGAAATAACATTATAATTACAGTTATTGTTTTTAATAAGTTTAACATTTAGTATTTTTATTGCAAATAAAAATTTAATTAACATGCTGAAATTCCAAATACTACAGCAAACTGTTTTAGCTTTTATTTCCTATTTTTCTTGATCCTTGGAATTCAATTTACAGTCAATCAGTAAATATATAATTATTGTTATCAGAAGTTTGGTTTGCACTTTTAAAGAATAAATAACAATCTACTAGTAAAAATTACATTTTCACTTGTAAAAATTAAGATTTTACTTAAAATTACTTTTTTTTTTACTAGTAAAATGTAATTTTTCACGTGTAGTCAGTTCTTTCAAAAAATGCTCTGTAAATTGAAAAACACTACTATAAGTTAAAACTGCTTTCATAAAACTGAATGAACGCATCTCAACACATCATATTTTTCATATTTGTGCATGTGTGTGTGTGTGTGTGTGTGTGTGTGTGTGTGTGTGTGTGTGTGTGTGGACAAAATGTGTTGCATAGGTGGGTACAAGTCACTAAGTTGCAAGTAACAAGTAAGTCTCAAGTCTGAACATCCAAGTCCCGAGTCAAGTCCCAAGTCAAGATAGTCGAGTCTCGATTCAAGTCCCAAGTCAATACAGGCGAGTCTCAAGTCCCAAGTCAACAGTCCTAATCTTCGAGTCCTAAACAAGTCAGTAGCAGTGTATGGCTGTATATTAATTTTTCATAATTTTTTTTTATCTTTCCAACAAAATCCATGGTACACTCTTAAAAAGGATGGTTCTTCAACTAATAGTTCTAAAAACACTCAAAGAATTCTTTGCATGGTTAAAGTGCTCTTTGCATCATAAAAGGGTTCTTAAGAATGTGCTATAGATGGTTCTATACAGAACCTTTTTGAAAAGGATCTATATGGCACCCGAAGGGTTCTTCTATTCTTACAATATCAGGCTTGTAACAATAGGAGAACGCTTTTGGGTGCTCTCTAGAACCCTCTATGCAGAACCATCTACAGAACATTCTCCATTAATCTGAAGAACCATTTCATGATGCAAAGAACCCGTTAAAAATATACTTATTTATTTATTTAAATTTATTAATTTAATTAATTACTTACAAATAAACAAAATCATTAAATAAATTAAATACTGTGGCGCAGCTCAGAGAAGGAACCAGTAGTCAAGCAAGTCATGTTCCACTCAGAAAAATGCTCTTTTATTTTAAACATTGCATGAAAAGGCACTGAAATAGCAACTGAAAACAGTGGCAGGTCACTCCTGGCCCTACTCTTTTTCTTGACAGTTACAAAAACATTAAACCACTCTAACCAGCCCTAGCCCAGCACAAAATAACACAAACACATTCAACCCAGCAACCAACAGCAAGAACAACAACTGCAACACTAACAGCAACAATAACAGTCCTTTTCTTAAGTGTCACATTTCCCATGAGCCTTATTTTGCATGATGCCAAAGCACTCTAATGATAACACAGCCAGTGGTAGAACACCACAATACTAAGAAAAAAAAAACATGCCCTATGTCTCACAGAAATGTGAATTAAACCTGAAGAATACTTTGCTCTAAATGAAGCCACCCTCAAGGGCTACAGTTACGTACACAGGCCGAGGTGGAGGCATAGCAATCATTTATACACATGCCTTAGGCATTGATCAAAAAGCAGGCTACAAATTCTCTTCTTCAAATTACTTTTTCTTAGTAAGTGATTGAGCTACAAAAAAATCATTTTCATTAATCACAATCTACAGTTCACCAGGGCCCTATTCTGAGTTCTTAAGGAATTTGCTGACTTTCTGTCAAGTGCAATAATGCTCTCGAAAAAAGTAATAACTGTCATAATATTCACCTTGACTTGCTGAAGTAAAGCATTTGTATCTATGTTAGACTCTGTTGGTTTCACTCAAAATATAATGGGGCCCACTCATTACTGCAACCCCATTCTTAATTTTTTTGTGTAAACGTAGCTTATTTAGCCTTTCTCCCCCAGTGGGGAGCAGTCTCAGATCATAGATCATAGATCATTATCTAATCTCATAAGTAATCCGCTTTAGTCTTATTATGTAGTTATCCCCACCCTATTGTGTCAAGCGTACTGCAACATCCTCCACAGCTAGTTGCTTTACTGAAAACATCTTAGATCTATCAACACCTACCAGCTGTCAAACTAAACCTACTAAATTAAATATTATTATATAAGTGCCTAGAGCACACTTTTGGTTCAAACTTAGATAAAGCTTGCCCCATGGTACAATGATCACACTCAAGCTTGTAAATGTAAATGGTGTGTAAATGGCTCCTGATTAAACTGAAAATATTCTAACCCACCTGGAAGACCTCATTTCATCGCCTTCATGCACAACATGTCCTGAAATGACAATAAATGAATTTGAATCTGAGTCTAAATCTGAATCTGGATAGCCTGATAGACTACAGAAGGGCACACTCAACCTATCTCTCCTTTCCGATTGAAATTAATCAGAATAATCCTAACTGGTTTTTAGCACAATTTTTAAATTAATGAAGAACCAAATAGGTACTGAACTCTAGATGCCATTGGCCCACAGCAGCAATGATTTCATGAACTGTGTCAGTAATAAAACTGAAACCATTGGGCAAAAATTCAAAACACACAGTTAACTGCTTCAAACCTGCTGCCCTACCAAGCCAGTCCAGATCTTGAGTACAGTGTGACTACTGCAAAGAGGCTGAAATCCTTCATCATACTTCAGTAAACAGAGCTGGTCAAAATTATTTCCTTCACAAAACCTTATGCTTGCATACTAGATCCAATTCCTATGAGTTTATTTATCAAGTATCTAACACCTCAGAAAGGCCACCATTGTCTCTAAAATTTGTCTCTAAAAATGCTGATACCAGTATCATGGTTCAGTTACAATATTATGTATCCTCTAGTTGAACTGTATAAAGAGCCCTAAAACACTCACTTCCTTTGTTCTCACTTCTGCAGACTGCCTTTTGCACTCTGTCGAATTGTGAAACTTTTTTTCTGCAGAGAAAATAAAACCTACAAAGACATTCTGAGTGTCAAAGTCTTTGTTTCGGACGCATACCTAAATAGAATAATTTTCCAAAACAACACAGGCATGACATTTAAAATACTAAACAGACCATACAAGCAAACAGTTAAGACTGTTAAGTATTTAGCTAAGGAAAATGTAAAGAAAAATACAATAAATAGAATAAAGAATAATAAAGTTTTGACGTGTGAACAGGTCAAAGAAGTGAACAGTGATTCGGCAAAAATCACTGGTCTCAGTCTGCTTCTAAGGCTGTTTTCACACCTAGTTAATTTGCTTAAGCTTTGGGTTTTGGTGACATTGTATTTTTTGGTTGGTTTGGTTTCACATTGCAACGGTTAATGTGTACCAAATTGTACACAAGATTATTCGCTGACCGGTCAAGCATTTGACAAGACAGGCCCTCTGTTACTATAACATTTAAGATCCAGTGAAAGATCCAAATCTATCCCTCAAATATATTCATGATTAAAGGTATAATCCTACCTATTACACTACATGAAAATAGGTCTGATTCAGTCTGGTGATGGTGGGGATGCAATTTTTACAATGGTCGGATTCAAATGGGAGAATTTAACACCAGAGTATGCTTTCCTCAGTGCACTGTTTTAACATTTTACTTTTTTACAAATGCTCAGATCGTTCTTGCAGTGCAAGCTGCTGATAATAATGGCTGACAAGCAATAAAATAATACCAAAAGATGCTTTGATTTTGACACATGCAGCATATTTTTGGCCAAGTATCAGCAACCTGACTGGTTAAATTCAAGTTGGTTAACCAGTCATAAAGAATCAGATATTAAGTTTATTATTATTGCTTTGTTTGTGGCACACATGGACAATAAGCAACTTTATTTTTTTTTCCATGGTGGCAAATGTAAGAGTAACAGAGCACTTGTATCCCTGCAAAAGTAGAAACAAAAAAACCTGATTTTCTTCAGAGATGTTAACTAGAGCTTTTACAACGTGATATATTGCTTCTTTGTTTTATCTTTATTTTCAGTATTGTATATTATTTGTAAAATAATATCCTCTATTCATATTGCTCTTATTGTGTTATTGTTTTGCTAGTCAGTGTTGTCCTGAAAAGGTTTCTTCCCCTTGCTCTTACGGAGTTTTTCCTTTTACATTGTCACCCTTGGTTTACTCACTGGGGCTTGGACCTGGATTTTCTGTAAAGCATTTTTGGGACAACATTGTAAAAAGCAATATATAAATAAAATTGGAGTTTACTCTGAGCAACAACACGCAACACTCTTGACACATGAAAAGCTTTACTTATGCTCTGTGCCTTTAAAATCAGTGACCTTTGCCAAGAGGGCAGATATGTAAAGGCAAAGATGGAGAGATACTTAGATGCTTATTGACACGCCTCACATCATGGTCTGTTTCTGGGTGACCCAGGATTCTGTCATCACCCCATCACACCAAACTATACACTATGTCAATGGTTAGAACCACCATAATCGCAGCTGTACAAGATGAACACGCTGTCACAAGGAATGCAGGAATTATTCAAAAAGCTTAAGACCAAGACAAAAAACTCCTAACATGTGTTGGAAGAGCCTGACAATGACGCAGTTCACGGACATACCCCATCATCATTATGCCTTCATGCAGGTATTCCCTTTGACACTGGAATGCTTTGAACCAAATTTTGGAACGTGTCAGTGGGAGTTTGTGCCGATCCAGTCAAAAGATCATTTGTGAAGTCAGGTACTGACTCCTGGCATCCGTCATACCCAGATATGTCCATCAGACCACCAGATAGTGAAGCCTGATTTATCACTCCATAGAACACAATTTCACTGTCCCAGTTTCCTTTTTCTTAAAAATATTGCTTTTAAGTTAAGAAACATACTATCCCTACAGGATATGGAAAAATCTGTCATGGGGTGGGTTCTCTTTGAAGGGAAGGTTGTGCAAATGGGAGACGGTTGTAAAAAAAACAGTGAAGATACTAGGAATGGGCTGATTACATATTCCACATTCATTTTACATTCATTTTCATTTTTGTTTAAAAACAGTTTAAAAGCTTCCAAAGCAAAAAGGTAACTCTACTGTACCTTGTCAATCATGCACCTGGCCTCATTTTCCTCCGTATTACTATTTCCCAGTTTAATGGTGTAGGTTCCCCTATCACTTTGGTCATCTGCCCGACTCCTTTGAGGGCCTTCCTGTTGTTTGCCATGCTGTCTGTTGGTCACGCATGGGGATGAATGGTTCCTTGTCTGTTCCACCTCATTCTCCACTGGAAGCATCTTTTTTGAAAAAGGTGACGGTTTGCTCTGGAAGAGGTCTCCTCTGCTGCAGAATGTCGATTGGCCTCTGTCCTGTAGGGATGCTGTCTGGCTGCTGAGCTGCTCACTTAAGGCATTCTCTGAGTCACTCTGAGTACCATCCTCATGTTTACTGCCTGAGGGTAAACAGTGGAAAGCATGAGATAGACATGAATAACAGGAACAACAATCATTTGAAATGTGATCTACTGTCTCATTGTGCAGAAACAAATAATTCATTTTTTAATCTGAGTGTAAGTTTCTCAGGGTAAGATCACATGAAAAACACTGTTCACTCTTTTTCTCTCTCTTTGTACACCCCATTAAGTGTACCTCTGAGACTTCTTATCTGGACAGGCACATCACTCTTCACGCTATCTCCATCATCGTCAGGTAAAGATTCTGTCAGTGCCAGTGGTAAATCATTCTGTGCAAGCCAATCCGCCACCTTCACCTCCGCTGCAACCATGGCAGCCTGCAGGGCAGTTAGCTCTTCCCCCGCTCCTCGCTTCGGCCGTGAACGATGCCCTTGGCCCCCCTTGGTGCTTCGCTCTTTGCCTTTGCTTGAAGCTACTGTGTTAAACTCAATGGTGAATGAGGCATGGCCATGGGTGCTGCCTTCAGGTACATGGTCAGTGGATATTGCTGCAGCTCCTTCTTCAGTTAAAGGGAAATTCTCACTAGTGGTCTCCAGTGAAATGGCTTCTTTAGAGGGGATCTCAAAGTAACTGGGTTCTTGGGCTGCAGACGTCTGTGCCATGGTTGCAGGAACCTCCTGCGGCTTTACTATGATGTTACTGCCTGTGAGCTCACAGAGAGTACTTAATTAATTAATATGATGCACATAAGGTGCCATTAAGGAATTGCACATATAGTATGTTAGGTCACCTGGTTCACACTTGAACTGTCTGGGGTCAGAGGCTTTCGTATCATGCTTTTCCAAGTTTTCATCATCCCCCCACCATGAAGGCTGTCCATACAGAGGAGTTCCTCTGGGTACCACAGCAACGTCTCCTGCTAAAGAAAACCCATTAGTTACATAAACTCTCTGTAAGCAGACAAGATTAAGCAAAGTGAACATCTAAAATGTTACAGACACATATTTGAAGAGACTGGACATTCTGCATATATCATGCTCCTCACCTGTTACTTTCTCTTCTCGTTTGAGTGATGGTTCCGGAAGTTTTCCTACTGTCTCTTTACCACCCTCAGCCCCTGCGGTCTCAGAGTTTCTGTAACTGTCCGCTGTTGAAGATGGCTTTTTAGCTATCTGAAGCTGACTGGAAAACTTTTCATGCTGAAACAACATGGACAAATCAGAATAGTAATAAATACATTTACGGTAAAATATCTGTGAAAAAATGAAAAAAAACACTTTAAAGCAATACTTCTTAAACCTGCTCCTGGTGACCCATGTGATCCACTGCTTTGGACAGTTTTAACTATTCCTCGTCACAACATACCTGATCAATTTCATGAACCGTTTATCGAGGCCTTTCAGAATTCAATCAGATGCTTTGGGGTAGGGACTTGTTGAAAATATGTAAGGCAGTTGGTCCACTGAAGCAGGATTAAGAAACACTTGTTTTGTAAGCAATAATTAACTATACCCTCAATGCTTCTTCTGGTACATGCAGTTCTCCACGCACAACTGTGAACAGGTTAGTATGTGAGTATTATTAAGGACAAAACAAAGTCAGTATCTCATAAACAGCACTTACACTATCTTATAGATTTACTGACACTTTGTCTGACAACTGGTCTCTTATTTATACAGGACTTTTGTCAGCTTTTGTCCAATAACCCATTTGAGCACAGCACAAAGCTGCTTAAACCAGAGAAAATACTGAAACACTCTTCGATTTGCACTCAGAAACTTGTAAGCTAACTTTGTTCTTCATATGGTTTGGAAGTTCCTGATACAGTCAGCCTATAAATCGCTTCTTAAAACTGCAGATGGCACATTTTTGACATTAAAATTGTCTAATTTGATTGCCAATGACAGTACACAAGATTTATTGGTGATTCACAATACTATTAACAACTGATTCAAGCCTATCTCCTAAGTCAGAGAGCCAAGGATTCTGACCTCTAGATATTTTGCATAACGGAATAGTCTTAGATCTCTTCTTTGTATTCTATGACCATGGCAAAGATACACTGGTGATTTAGCAAAAGGGTGTTGTAGAAAGTACATTTTCAGATAAAAACATATGTTTTTGATGCTTTTACAAAAAAACATTTTGTACTCAGCACTATAAGCATGGAACATTTCTATATGTTAATGTTAATATTATTTTGTTCATGCTTATTAAGGATGCTGGGGGGAACTGTGAAGTACAGATAGCGCTGAAAACAAAACATGTTTAGTAAGTCAGAGAACATATATTGTAGGATAAGTCATATGAATAAGTAGGTTCTGCCATTACACATTTTGCAGCTTAAAGGATATCATAGCCAAATCTTAGCTTGTCGTCTATTTTTAGAGTGATGTACTGCTGCTCTTGTATCCTCACATCATTTACAAATGTCTGTAGAGGGAAAACAGAACAGTCGTATCATGATATACCACAACACAGTGTGTCATTTCCATTTCATTTTTCATTTTGTACATGGTCTCTCTTACCCCATTAAGACTGCCCAGATCTTTTACTTTATGTTCATCTGTAGCAGGTTCATAGTTGATAACAGCATGCTGCTTGTCCACGCTACGTGACTGCAAAGACAAAATGAAGCGAACACTTAAAATTCTACAGCTGACTGAAGATTTCTGGTGACAGACGGAAATGTTTGCTGAACTCTAACCACAGGATCTTCAGATGCAATTTCTCTCCAACAGCTACACTAACCTCCGATACCAGTCATGAACATTATTAGAAAGATCACTTTATTAATCCCAGAGAGAAATTCTTCAAATAATAATATGTGTTTTGTAATATTTTGAATTATAAAAAAGAAGACAGTTCCTGGGGTCTCAGAGGACTGATATAAGAAGGTGTCCCAGCATTCAAAAGGTAAATGTGGCTTACCTGAAGCATGAGCTCACAGTCATCCCGTCCCACAAAGATCATCTCCCGGGGAAGGCGGTGCCTTGTGCCCCCGCTACTCACCAGGAACCAGGAAGTCAAACTCATTTTGGATTTTCCTGTCCTCCTCTATCACTTCTAATTTCTAGGACATACTAAAACATGGAAAATTAAGATATGTGCTCAAATTCTAAGAATTTGAAATAAACAAAATAAATTTAAAATAAAGACCACTGGTAATCATTACGCACAGATTTATTAGCCTCTTTTTAAGCATACAGTTTACAGTTTGGCATACAATATTTTTTAGGATTCAAGCTAACCTACTGGCCATGGGTGTAAATAGTACATCAGAATTCCTACTCATTTCAGCCTGTCTAGTTTAAGTAACACAAATGTGGCAATACAAAAAACTGACAACATACATTACAAAGTGGAAACATGTATAATAAAGAACTATAAATAGGCAATAAATTGAAAAACGTGTATGTTATCAGAATATGCAGAGTCTGAGCAAATTTCGAAAACATTGTGCAAATATATTGTATAACAAATAAGACAGCGTTTGTCTGAATGTGCAAATATGAAGAGGATAA